>JAQQAE010006573.1:0-16574 GCA_029823295.1 Pseudamia nigra
TAAATCTCCTCTTTGGTCTTCCTCTAGGCCTTCTGCCTGGCAGTTCCAACCTCAGCATCCTGCTACCGATATATTCAAAAGTAGTCACCTGAAATGGTTTTCCAACAGTCTTGAAGGAGTTCCCAGAGATGCTTAGCAGTTGTTGGGCCTTTTGCTTTCACTCAGCAGTCCATTTCACCCAAAACCATCTTGATTGGGTTCAGGTCCGGTGACTGTGGAGGCCAGGTCATCTGGCACAGAACTCCATCACTCTCCTTCTTGGTCAAATAGCCCGGAGGTGTGTTTGGGGTCATTGTTCTGTTGAAAAATAAATGATGGTCCAACTAAACGCAAACCGGATGGGATGGCATGGTGCTGCAGGATGCTGTGGTAGCCATGCTTGTTCAGTATGCCTTCAATTTTGAACAAACCCCCAACAGTGTCACCAGCAAAGCACCCCCACACCATCACACCTCCTCCTCCATGCTTCATGGTGGGAACCAGGCATGTGGAATCCATCCAGTCACCTTGTCTGCATGGCACAAAGACATGGCGATTGGAACCAAAGATCTCAAATTTGGACTTATCAGACCAAAGCACGCTGGTCTAATGTCCATTCCTTGTTTTTCTTCACCCAAACAGATCTCTTCTGATTGTTGCCTCTCCTTAGCAGTGGTTTCCTAGCAGCTATTTGACCACGAAGGCCTGATTCGTGCAGTTGTTCTAGAGATGTGTCTGCTGCTAGAACTCTGTGCATCTGGTCTCTAATCGGAGCTGCTGTTAACTTGCGATCTCTGAGGCTGGTGACTCGGATGAATTTATCCTCAGCAGCAGAGGTGACTCTTGGTCTTCCTTTCCTGGGGCGGTCCTCATATGAGCCACTTTCACTGTAGCGCTTGATGGTTTTTGCGACTGCACTTGGGGACACAATTCAAAGTTTTTGCAATTTTCCAGACTGACTGATCTTCATTTCTTAAAAGTAATGATGGCCCCTCGTTTCTCTTTACTTAACTGATTGGTTCTTTCCATAAAATGAACAGTTGTCCAGTAGGGCTGCATGCTGTGTATCAACCTGACTTCTGCACAACACAACTGATGTTCCCAACCCTATTAATAAGGAAAGAAATTCCAGTAATTGACCCTGACAAGGCACAGCTGTGAAGTGAAAACCATTTCAGGTGACGACCTCATGAAGCTCACTGAGAGAAACCCAAGGGTTTGTAGCACTATCACAAAAGCAAAGGGTGACCACTTTGAGGAATCTAAAATATAAGACATATTTAGAGTTATTTCACACTTTTTTGTTAAGTACATAATTTCATATGTGTTCATTCCTGAAAATTCATAATAAAGGAAACGCATTGAATGAAAATAAAGGAAACGCACTGAATGAGGTGTGTCCAAACTTTTGGCCTGTGCTGTATATGTATCTGAAATATATCCAGCCCAGTGTTCTGACATGTTACCATACCTAATCACATGTCCTGGGTTAATGCACATGAAATATAGCAGAAACATCATACAACAAAAATACCTTACTTTCTAAATACCGCAAAAATAGTGGTTATGAAACCTAGGAAAAAATGCAACGGCTTGAAAGTGTCTGAAGTGATTTACTTTGTTATTGACCACAAGATTCTGGATTCTTGATTACAGATTCTGGAATAGTGGTATTACTACGTACTTATATCAAAACCATTTGCAAGTGCATGAACATGGCTGAAGCAGTTTATTTGAAACCTGGCAATTTTATTAGTAACTGAACAATTTCTACCGTCTGTCAACTACTGGGATATGTGGCACTGTTTGCTTGAAGAAAAAAAGCAACAGCTCGAAAGTCAATATGTTTACATGCTTAGTCGAGCCACAAGCATAGCTGTTTAATTGGAATATTGGCTTCATCTAAGCCAATATTCATCCAGGAGTGAAATCAATTTATTGCTGAAAATGTGTCGCCTCCACTGCAATAGCTGCTGATATGCACTATGTCAACTTGTCAGTACTGGGCCATTTCCAGTTGACCTACGACGTCACAGACCACAACAACAGTTAGTGACCCAGAGGTGAACTAGCACAGCAATGGACAATGGTGCAAATTTGTTATGTTATGGTGTTAAAAAAGGCATAAGAAATTGGTATATGTTCTACAGCAACACTGCCACCACTCCTCTGTTTACCTTTTTACCAGCAGAACATGTCCATCCTTCTCTTTGGGAGTGACGAGGATGGATAGGATCAAGAAACATTGGATACATATATGGCTCCTGGTTTCTGCTTGTTATGCCTGGTCAACCAGGTCATGGTTGGTCAGTTGTTCCTTTGGACAAATAACACAACTGTAATCACATTGTTGTGGAGTGATGGACATTTACTGCTCCGGTGGTCCGCCCTGTCTCCAACATTCCAATGGCACCATCCCGGTCAGGTTGCCCCAGTCGTGGCATTCTTACAGAGTCATTTTCTCCAAAGCTGTGGTGTGTTTTCATAGGGTTGGGCGTGTTTGAGTAGTCATTTGGGATGGGTTGCACAGAAGCATGTGTGTGTTTTGAGACACAGGACGACTCACAATAATCAGTCAGGTGACCAAATCCCACATGTTGGGAATCATCATAAAGGCGACAATCCATGCACTTGTACAGCCAGTTTTATTTACCGAGAAAGTGCATTATCAAATCCCTTGAATGTACCTGTATGTGGAATTGAGTGATAAAAGTGTTTTGAGTTTTCAGTCTTGTTACAAGCAGTAGCGTCACTGGCCTCAAAGTTGACAGTATGGAGATCTTTATAGTCAACAGCCATAGAGAACTTGAAGTAACCTCATTCAGACCCTTTTGAGCTGTTGTGTTGACATGCCTGGAAGATGTGGACGACATGGGCACATGCCCTGTGAAACCAGCAGCTGCATCTTTTAATTTATATCACCTTGTAAGTAATATAAATCTCCCCTAGTTCTTCAGCTACACAAATGTGTTCCCATTTTGTTTTGGTGTTTCTTGATTGAAGTGTACATTTGTGTAGCAACTATAACACATCTCGTACTCATATGGTTTTAGGTAGATGTATATATAAGTAATTACTATTTAACTTTCTTGATTCACACTTCCTACAATTCATCCATCCATTTTCTACCCCTTAATCCTCGCAAGGGTCGGGGAGGGGGGGTGCTGGAGCCAAACCCAGCTGACTTGGGCAAAGGCAGGGTACACCCTGGATGAGTCACCAGTTCATCGCAGGCCTGACATACTGTATAAGGACAGACAACCATTCAAGCTCACCATTCATGCCTATGTGACCGGGAGGAAGCCGGAGAGAACCCACGCAGACACGGGGAGAACATGCAAACTCCACACAGAAAGGCCCCGCCACGCGGCGTTGGGATTTTCTAGCTGTGAGGCACGAGTGCTACCCACTGCACCACCGTGTCGCCTTATTATTGTATATATTATATTATATTATTTTTTATGTATGTATCGAAACGTGCCAAAAAAGGTACAGTATGAGAACTACGTATAAAATTTGTCTGAACAAAAACAGCAAAAACTGTAATGTATACTTTTGTATGTACTGTGTTACCCTTTACATACAAAAGGAAATGGAGCATCTAGCAAATGTCCTGTACTGTATAACATGTATTGCTCTTCCATGAAAACTCGAATAAAAAAAGAAACTTATATCAGCATAAATCATCATCATTAAACATGACAGTATGAAATGATTGAGATCCTCCATCCCTGTATTTCTTCTCCTCATACATCAGTGCATGTTGAGTTTCTTAAAATACACTCGCCAGATTTTTATCTCAAGTCTAAGAGCATCCAGTCAGCAATTAGCCCAGAGGACTGATACAAAGACGATGCTGGCTTCACCCCAACATCAGATCTATTATTCAGCAGTACGCCTCCTGACCAGGCAGAGTAATGTTTGCCAGGCCACGTCTACATGGAAGTGGCAGGACCTCATCTAAACGAGGCGTGCAGATGGTGACGCCCGGTCCTGATCTCCTAAAGGCGACGGGGACCGAGCACGGCTGCCAGGGCCAAAGGGAGGTACTCCAAAAACCAGATTGATACCCTTGAGCCTCAAGTGTGCACGGTCCTCTCTGCTTTCCATAATTGTACATTTTCAATAAAAAGTCACATTTGAAAATGTCTCTATTCCTGCCTTCTGAAAATGCAAAAAATGGGTTTTTTGGGTTGCCATTCATTTTTGTTTTTACATGTATTATTGTTCATTTTCTCAGTATGTTTGTTATTTTGGGGATTACTTGGTGTGAATTAGTGAGAACATTGTCTTGATTGTCCATTATTTTATTTAACTTCATCTATTATTTTGTACATTTTTTTGCTCATTTCATGGATATTTAATTCATTTCCTTGATTATTTTGTTCCTTTTTAATTTTTTTGTCATTGCATTATTCATTATGTTTTGCTATTTACTTATTTTTGTTTATTTTATTTATTATATGGTCCATTTTCTTGATTGTACATATTCATTTTGTGACTCATCTTGATTGATTTGTTCATTTTTTGAATTCATTTTTGTTCACTTTGTTGACATTTTCTTCAATTTGTTGTTTAGTATTTTGTACATTTTTTGTGATTTTGATTATTTTTCTTCACTTTCATTATTTATGTAGTATGCATTTCTTGCTTGTTTTGTTGATGTTTTGTTCATTTTCTTGATTGTTTTGTTCATTTTCTGATAACTTTTGTTCATTGTCTGATAATTTTTGTTCGTTTGCTTACTACTTTGTTCATTTTTAAAAACAAATCATTATTGTTTTGCTCTTTTTTGTTCACTTTTATTAATTTTTGTTCATTGGATAGATACTTTGCTCTCTTTGTTGATAATTTTCTTCATTTTGATTGTTTTATTGACAATTTTTTCATGCTTTCTTTATTATTATGTCAATTGTTTATACATTTCTTCGTTTTTGTTCATTGTCTTGATATTCTACTAATTTTACTAATTATTTTGTTCATTTTTTGATTTGATGTTGATCATATTGTTGATATTTCCCTCTCATGACAATTTTGATGCTTTTCTTGATTATTTTGTTCATTCTAATTCGTCTTTAGTATTCTGTCAGTTATTAGTACATTCCATTTGTTATTTTATTCTTTTTGTTCATTTTCTTGATTATTTTGATTTTTTTTTTTCTTTATGTTGTTCAATTTGCAGTATTTTTGTTCATTCTGTAGACCCTTTATTCATTTTATTGATTATTTTGTTCATTTTTCATCGTTTATTGTTCCTTTACTCTGTCAATTTAGTTGATTTATTCTCCGTTCACCACATTAAATCAAAACACTGAACATCAAAAACAAAAATGGCAGTTTATGTATACTTCTGAGGTTGAGCACTGGACTTTCTCACTCGGGTCTTGAGTCAAAACGCTGCTCTTCTCCACGGGGCTGAAACAACGGAGGGTAAATTGACAGAGACTCTTGTTTTGTGCTGCTTTTCATTCACATCCAGGGTGCGACATATGACAAGCTCTGTATCACAGACTCTCAGAAACAACGCACTGCATCCTGTTAATCAGCCACATCCCTGACACACTCACTAACCCTCCCACAGCCCACTCCTCTTCTCCTCTGTCTGTTTCTCTTGTCTGCTGTCAGGGTGGCAGACACACTCTCCTTTGTTACATTTATTGTGTGGGGGAACCTGACAGCCTCATAACTCAACACTTGCTCATTAGGACATTGGGCAGAGACACAGCTTAAACCTTTGCTGACAAGTAAGAGGAAAAAACATATGCGCGCAGAACAAAATGCAGTAAAGTGCTTCTAAGTTCTGTAACTAATCCAGCTGTTTTCCAGAGCAAGTGTTGCGATTGGGATGATTAAGATGCAACAACAGCATCATCATCTATATGTTAATTCAGACTTAAGTGTTGACTACAATGACTGATACTGCATTTGCAAAGGCTGAAGTGTCCCAAACTGTTGGAAGCTTCATTGTCCCCTGGGATCTGGCTCCAAAGGTGAGTCGATCCCCATGGTGACTCATGTTAAAATGTCCATCCTTAGAGCAGAAATAAACATGTTTACATCCTGTGCAAATGCCAGTTTTGGCTTGTAGAGTTTATTTCCACCTCACTGCACAGGGCAGTGAATTTTTATAGAACCTGTCTGTTTAGATGATCCAGACTCCTATATGTGTGTGTAACTACGAGCCTTTTGATTGAAAGCTATGTCCAAGCCAGCGGACGTCACAATTTCATTTAATCCACCTCAGCTCCACTTACACACCACATTTACGTAAGTTCATTTTTGGATCAGCGTGAGCAGTCAGTGGTGTCTGTATGGTGGCGCGCAGACACTCATTGTTTGAGCCTCCAAACGGCTCTCCTGAAACTTATGGTCCATCTTTTACATCTACGGACGAAATGCTACTACAGAAAGTGACAAAGCATGCAACACTACCTGTCCAATAGTAGCATGTGGAGCTCCTTTAAATAAAAAATAAAAAATAAATGTGAAGTGAAGAGCACTCTGCCAGGTAAAGCTAGCTTATCATAAATCTTCCACAGCCGTGCACAGTCATCTGAAAGTAAAGCAGCAGCAGCAGACGCACAATTCACATTTCAGGCTTCAATCAAGTTGTATATCCCAGAATGATACAGAAAAAATAACACACAGTTCTATCACAATCTTTATGAATTTAAAAATGAAAAGGCATTTATGGAAAAAATGATTTGCAGTCTCTCTCATGTGTCTGTGTGTATGAGCAGGTACATAACAGTGGGTGCGTGGTGCAGGCAGCACATGGGCAATAATTACATTACTTCAGAATGACTATAGATTAGCATTTAACCAATATCAACCACTGGCAAATATAAACAGTTGGAAATGATATTTCACTTTATTACAAACAGTATTGACTGTGGAACTGAACATCTGTATTTAAATAATGAGTATGAAAATCTGAATCACTGAACATCAAGCTCGAATCAACATAAAGCATAAGCAACGCACAAAGCAATGCATCAGGATGTGATGTGTCTCATACTCACTGGACTCTGAGGTGCTTATGGAGGTACATCAAACATGGACCACACATGGGAGACCCATGTCATGTTGCATAGTTTTGTGCACACTGTGTGGTAACCTCCATGGCTGAGCCATGAGTCAAATGTGGAGGTGTCAAAAGCTGCAGTACTGTCAGTGTCCATGGGAGGCTGAAAGAGCAATCCCACAGAGTCCCATGTTAAAATGTCCAACTTCAGAACAGAAATAAGCATGTTTACAGAGCGGTACAAACTATTTTGGTCTCCATGGTTAAATTCTACCACTCTGAACCCTGTACAGGGTCAATTTTTCTACAACTCCCCTATTTAAATGATCCAGATCTCAGTATTTGAACATAATCACGGGCATAGGTGCTTTGAGTTCAGACATCTAATAAATGCCTTCTGTGATTGGAGTAAAAAAAAAAAAAATCCTCCTGATGAACACCACAGGAATAAAAGAAATGGTTTTGGACTTCAGAAGGTCTAAGGCCCTTCTTCAGCCAATATTTATTGGCAGCGTGGACATCGAGGCGGTGCTGACATGCAAATATCTTGGTGTACATCTCGACCACAAGACGGACTGGTCCCTGAACACAGGTTCACTGCATCGAAACGGTCAGAGTCGCCTATTTTTTCTATAGAGACTCAGGTCCTTTGACATTTGCCCTAAGATGCTGCACATTTTACCAGTCAGTCGTTGCAAGTGCACTCTTTTATGCTGCAGCCTGCTGGGGAGGCAGCATCAGACAAAGAGACATTCTGTAAAATGCCTGAACAAACTACAGTCATTAAAAATGCTGCATCAGTGGTTGGAGTGAGGCTGGATTCACTGGAGGTTGTGGTGGACAGATAACCACAGAGGAAATTGGAGGACATCATGAACAACCCAGACCATCCTCTTCACCTCGTTCTGTCCCAACAGAGGAGCAGCTGCAGTGGACGACTAGCATCACTACGCTGCGAGGACTGAACGCTATAGGAGATCCTTCACCCCCACCACCACCAGACTGTTCAGCTCCACAGATGATAGCAGACTGAAGACTGAGGACATCATAATTATATAATCTTTCGTGCATATTGAATTGAGTTGATCACATGAATAACGTTTATTCTACTCTATTCTATTTGATTGACAGGTGTATCACAGTGAGAGGACTTCACTGTTCCATGAAACTTCAGCTTCTCTCACACTACGCCTCTAAATCCATTTTGGATTAAAGTGAAAAACTATGGGAAGCAATTTATACACAAAAACACTGCACAGAATTGTGAGTGTGGACAATGGCGACTGTCTCAATGTCAATACGACTCCTCAGTGGGCTGAGTATGTCAGTGTGTGATGACTCGGAGGTGAAAATGTGCAGTTATGGCCAAAATGTGTGGCAACATTCTTAAAAGCTTGTATTAAATTAAAAATAAACTTGCCAAGTTGTTCCAGAGATGTCATTCATCACATCAGGTCACAGCGACATCGACTTTTAACCACCCGCGAGTTTTCAGGTCATTCATCTTTGGACATTTGTAAAAAAATTGTGTCACACAAAAAAAAAGATCCTAACGTATTGCATTTTAAACATAATGAATGTTTTTTTGACCCATAATTTTCCATCATTGCTGATCTTGGACTCTAACCCAAAACATTTTAAAATACTCGGTCAAATATTGCATTTAGGCTTTGAAATGACATGGACTTACATTCTGACATGTAAACAGTTTGGCTGGACAAAATATTGTGGTTAGGACTAAAACACATGATTAATACACAGACAAACACAGCAGGGTGGACATTAGCCACTGGCTGTTCATGGAGACAAATTTAGCCAGTACCAAGTATATGAAACATCCTTATGTCCATTAATCTACCAAACCAATTAAGTGGCCAATCTCTAGTGACAGAAGCCATTTAGAGAATGGGTTCTCATCACATTTCATAATAATTGATGGAGTCAAAACAGTTTAAAATAAAACAGGTGTTAAAAAAGTGGAAGCAACATCTGCTCTGCCACAAGCAAGTCTTAGTCCTTTGACTGAAGCTATATTTAGACATGGCATCATGCTCCGTTACCTCCCGTTTATGGACAGACAGAGATAAACTGCCCAATTTAAGAGTTACCTCATCATGAAAGATTTACTTCATATCTGAACTCTGTCAGCAGTGTCAGTAAAACGCTCCCAACTTATAGGACTGGAGTAAGGAAGAGCTGCTCTACACATCACATGAGACCCAACTGTCAGACCACACACTGACTCAAACTGTGACTTCTTCGTCAATGTGACAAAAGGGAGGGGAGCGAAAACAGAGAGGGGAATTGAATTTTCATTTTCTGACAGGGTTGTGGCTTTGTGGTTTGACTGCAGTCGTTCTCTGCAGGTCTTTTTTTCCCAGTGTGTTTTTAAAGATGTATAAATCGTCACACCCACAGATCTTTAAGGTTGTGTATCTATTTATCAGGCTAAATAAAACCGCTTGAGTTTCTAGACTGACATAGGTGCTTTTTGTACATATTTTCACAAAGATCATCTGAAACTGACAAAATTAGAAAATCAACAAAGCTCTCCGAAAGGTATCATGCTAAAATCTGCTAAAATAAAGAACTAAGATGATCCAGTATTAACTAGAATAAAACAGCTCATCTGGAATTTGAACTGTCAAAGGGTTATCTGGTAGCAGCAGATTATTACATTTAAAGAACAAATTAAAATACAATGTTTCAGGGGACATAACATTAATATGATATATGCACATACAGTACAGTATACAATGGATATGTACATGGTAAGGATTGGTGGAGAAATATTCCTGACATTATGTATAAGGTCTGAAAAACAGACCTTATACATATTACACTATTTCCTGTGTGCCATCTACTCTTTTTCATTGGCTGTTGGCAACGTGTTTGCAGTTGTATTAGTAATCAGCACACACGACTCGAGTGTGTCCTGAGCCAGCTGAAAAAATTCAGTGTTTCTTGTCATAATATGGATTTGTACAGCAGTTGTAGTAGCACTAATATGGCTACTGACTCCGTACCCAGCCCTCCTCTGCTCAAGACAACTGATGGTCCGAAGCACATTAAGAAGACAAGAAATGGCACAAATGAACTCTTGACAAAGCACACCTGTGAACCGAAAACCATTCAAGGTGACTAGCTCATGAGATGAGAGAATGTAAATCTAGACATGACGACATTGGAAAATCCAAAATATAAAACGCGTTATATCTTGTTTACTGCATATGTTCTTTCACAGTTTGGATGTGTTCAGTATTTCTGTACAATGGGTCCTAACTTTTGACTAGCAGTGTATTTTAAATTAACGCGTACATACATAATCAATCAATCCTCAACAAATAAACATTAAAAAATCTCCAGGTGTGATTTCTTTTCGCTGCTCTCCTTTAAAAAACAGAAGATTAATATGAGTCATCGGTTCCTGTCAGAGCCACACTGATACCGATGACTGTATCACTGAGACACGGGGAGGGAAAAAAATGTCCAGGCACTTATGGACTATAAGAATGTCTCAGCGAGCTGCTAAAGAGAGGGTTATATACCACCTAAAACCTCATCAGTACATGATTAAGTCGGGTCCTTCTGCTACTTAAAGGTCTACTCTGTAATATCTGGAATTTTAAAACAGGCTCTAATGAAGTGTTTTTATTCCCTTTTTATTTTGTGTTCTGTTATGTAAATTCATTTCCTGTCATAAAAAAGCCTTTATTACAAGTACACCTTGTCATAAGGTGCACAGACATTTTCACACTGGGCATCCATTGAAAGTCTGACACTACTGCTTTAAATTACTGTTAGAAATCAGCCATTGTTGACAATTTTCCTTATTACATACACTACTGCACTATTTACACTATTGTCAATTATATTTCCTATGTGATGCAATGTAATGTATTATAATAACAATGTTAAAATGGTAAGAAACAGCTTTATAATTTTTACTCATTATTCTATATCTTTCTCTGCTCTTATACTCATAATGTAGTGGTACTAAGTTTGTAAGACGTGCCTAAAGGTGATGAATGACATGATGAATATGAAATACACTGAATATTATTTTAAGACTTGGGCCTCTGCATTATTTAAGCCTGTCAGAGCTGCCACTCTTTAACATTTTGAATAATTCAGTTCAATAAGACAGCATGTTTTAACACTGAGACTGTGTAGGAGTTCAGTAAAAATTGCCTACACATTACTGACTTTGCTTCTGCTCATAATTTAATAACAATTCCTAAATTTTCATGTTGATTTCTACCAGAATATAAAATCAGGCAAAAAACATGGCATTTTTGCAGGATGGTCCAAGACAGTTTGATTAGAAACAGATGGAGTAATTGATAATCCCATTGATTAATTACAAATAAAAACTTAATTTCAGCTCACAGGATATCACTATTAGTTATTTCTAGTGAACAGTAGTGGCTTTAATTTAAATTTTAAATATAGGAAAGGCAGGCTGCAGTGTGGTTTCACTGCTGCACATCACATGAACGTGTTTACATATGAAGCTTTAGGAATTATTCATGTTGGCTCGCTTCCCACGCACACAGGGGGTACACCTGCCACATGCATCCGATGCTCACAGCAGCTGCTCGACTCGTCCTCTACATATTCTGCATTATTCACCTGTTGTTAAAAAGTAGTGTGTAGTCTGTCTCGTGCAGACTGTGAAGTGATGTAGCACGTTACTGTCTGTATAACTTATGATACACTGCATTTACATATCACTCACTGAAACCGCCTTGAAGTTACGTATTTTAAAGATCACGTTTCAGCCTGTCAGCTTCGTGCCATCACCGTCCTGATCTTATGCTGCAGAATGAAGTGTGAGGAGACCTTTAAAATGAAGCAACAATATGAGGCAGATGACCTGGAAAACTGCAGGAACACTCCCTCCAATGCAAAGACTCAGCAAGAGCCATTACAGAAGAATACGTTGATTACATGGTTGGACACGTTTATTCAGATTCATTCAGCCTGATGCTAAGGGCAAAGTGAAATTATAGTGGAGGTGAGCTCTGAGTTCTACTGTGTGGAACATGTTTTTCCCTTCCCTGCCGCTGCATTCCACAGATACTTGTCCACAATCTCTGTGTTATTAAATGCATTCGCTGGTTTGGAAGTGATACTGCTGAAACATGTCATGAGTCTCTGACCACCAGACAAACATCAGTCCCCACAGAACGCATCTGTGACAGAAAAAGGGAAGTGGTCCATGTGCTGAATTTTACAACCTCCTCTCATTTTTAACAACTTTTCATTTTAGATGGCTCGGGGCGAAGCTCAGGTGGTTAAAGCTACTTGGACTGCCCTTCACTGGCGTGCCTCTCCAAGGCAGGATGTGCACACTGTGTTGCTCATTTGCTGCATGTCACGACAGACATTTTTCAGTTTTTTTTTTCTAGTAGCCTGGGCCCCACATGTTTGAACACACCCCGCACAATCAGCCTCTGAAAAGCCTCCTGTGACAAGCTGTTGACACAG
Organism: Pseudamia nigra; assembly: GCA_029823295.1. NCBI lineage: Eukaryota > Metazoa > Chordata > Actinopteri > Kurtiformes > Apogonidae > Pseudamia > Pseudamia nigra. The sequence continues at coordinate 12,494 of JAQQAE010006573.1, forward strand.
CAGCCAAAAAGAGCAGCAATAACAGTATGTAAGGTGTTCAAATTATAGCTACACTGCATGCCAGCCACAGCAATAACTTAGCAGCATTGACTCAAACAGATTTTTAAAGGGATTAAAATGATAAGAGAGTCTGATCCTCTGACCAGAATGTGAGGCTCTGTCATTACGTGGGATTTACACAGACTTGTATTTATCATCGTAGGTAGAGTAAATGAACTGTCATCTTTGTGGTTTAGTTCCAACACACCACACTGTGTAGTGAGATGATGAGCTCCTGCAGCTTCAGTCTGAAAATGGATCAAATCTGTGCTCACTACACCACACACCTACATCCACTCAGCGCGGCTGAGAGTCGACAGCCACTCACACAGGCACATTATTCATAGTTTGGAGTCTGAATGAGTTATTTGATTGCTCAGTTCCTTCATGGCTGAGAAGAGCTGTTTATGTGGAAGGACAGACTAAACCACACTAACTTGTCTTTACTCGTCTGGTGGAAGAGGAAGGAGACTCAGAGTTACCATGGAGACTGAAAGTATCTATAGCTGCTGAATGGAGCAAGAATTTTCATCACATATTTCAGGAATTTACGAAAAGGCTGACTGGGCAAGTTTTAATCACCCTTCATACGTGCATGTTGTTTCCTGCTGTTTTCCATTAATAGGCTTTATAAGTGTAATTCAAAATGTTTTACAGCACTGTTTAAATGTTTCTGCAATCAAAATTACTTTTCTTATTTACTTTTACTTTTACACCGCAGAAAACAGATCTACGTACTCAGAAACTGCCCTTTCTCGTGAAGGATAACTGAACTTGACGAGAGAAACGCACTCACCGTGACTGAGTTCCTGATGTGTTTTCCATGTGATGAAGATGCAGATGTGGTTGAAACAGCTGCTCGGTGACCGGGACGCAGCTGATCTAACCCACAACACAACCACTGATGGACGCTGAAATAACTGCAGCTCGCATCCACACGCAGCACCCGCGCGACCTGGTCTCCGCACGGCGTCCGTTCCTGCACCGCTGCTCGGAGGGGGCGGGGCCGCGTGAAAGACAAACCAATAGCACGCGTCAAATCCGCCTGCGTCACAACAGGGGGCGGGATCTGGATTATTGACAGCGTCTTTTTCCATGATGTGACGCCGAGGACCCCCGAATGCAAGGACACGCATCGTGGATTATCGAGCACGTCGTGTAACTTTTAATTAGTTTAGTTAGTTTTAAGTCTTTTCAACGTGCAAAGTGGGTTTAAGTAGCAGCAGAATCCGCGTTTTCTTCTTCTTCTTCTTTTTATTTAGTCTTGGGAGATGCTACAGATATTATTGACATCACCAAAATGAAGAGGTAATTGTCCAAAAAAAATAAGCAAAATCAGAATGAGGAGTAACAGTTTAAAATGCCATAGACGAGCTGCATGAGGCGCTTACTGTGGCGATATTCTGCCCCCTGCTGGAGGTAATGGCGAATCACATCATGCACAATTTAACTCAAAAGTAAAAGAAGTACAGCATCGTTTCAAAAAGTAAGGCATTAAAAATACGCAAAAGCAATGAAAAAGCACCTCCGTCGATGAAAAATCACCTTCACCGAGAAAACAGCACTGTGACGGATTAAGAGGCCTGTTTTGTTTGCTGAAGCCAGCCAACCTCTAAGAGAGGCTGCTATCACTCACTCAAGGCCTTAACAGGCTGTTCAAGGTCTTACCAGCATAATAACAACAAAAAAAGAAACCTTTCAAAGAGAACCAAGCTGACTGCAACAGATTACATTCAAAATGGCATTTTTCCCCCCTCTTTGATACAGGTGAGCTGAAGGTCACTGCAGCACCCGCAACACAAAGACACAGAGTCCGTCTTTGCTCTGTGGTGAAGAAGGAAGCAGCCTTACACACATGTTCTCCTCTGAAATCACAAAGATTGCACTCAAAGACTGAGGTATTTATGCAGGCAGCACTATGGATTTACTGCAGCTGTGGAGGATCCTAAAGAGCTTTTATTTTACCTTCATTTTAACTTTCATTTTCCCCTCACAATAATTTACAGCTTACTGGAGCCCAGTGCAAAACCATTATGGCATAATTAATCCTGAGCTCTATTAAATATTTTAAATTAAATGCATTGTGTCAAAGACCTAATTTAGGATCTTTGCAAATTACCCTGAGTGTTCTCTGTACTTGCAAAACATTATGCAGGCAGTGAGGGTAATCAGCATTCTGAATAGAACCCATAATTAGACACAGATTCATATATTTTTATTGAGTACGTCATGTGATAGAGAGAGAATTGCATGATTTGAAGGTTATGATGCCTGCACGCATTTTGTTGTCAGTGTGATTACAGACATTTCATTTTAACTGTGGAAGCATGTCATTTTGTAATTTGATAGCAATTTGAATGGCAACCAGTCTCTCGGCAGGTAATTTCTCTGAATCTCTTCCCACTGGTTGCTTTTCAGTAAAAACACCTGCTTTAGTGAGTGGCTTTAAAGAAAACCTCTCTGTGTCTGGGCCTTTGTGGTGATGTCTGGCAGTGCTGTGTAGAGTGAACAGAGTGAAGGACTCAAGTGGAAGTAGGAGTGCTCATAAACATAAGCACTTGAGCAAAAGTGAAAAGGTTGTAATTTATTACAACCTAATATACTGTGTGTAAAAAAACTATTTAGGTAACTTTTTTATGCCCTTAATTATGTTGACCATTTTGATGTTTATTATGTTGAGTTTTTTTGTTCAATTTTGTTAACATATTTAGTTAATATGATCATTTTTGCTGAATTTGTTGCTGATTTTGCTCATCTGTTGTTCAATTTATCCCTAGATTTACTTGATTATTTTCTTCATTTTTGCCTATTATGTTAATTTTGTAATTTACTTGACTATTTTGCTCAGTTTCGTTCCATTTTCAAATTTTTCTGTCAATTTTTTTTGCTCATTTGGTTGATTTTGTTCACTTTTTGGTATTGTGTTGCTTAGTTCATTCATTTTGTTAATTGACCCTATTGCTATATTCATTTTCATTTATTTCACTCACTGAGGTGTGGCCAAATGTAACTGATTAAAAGTACACATTTTAATTCAAATATAACTGAGTAAGAGTAAAAAATATCCTGCAAAACAACTACTCTCATTTAAAAAAAATACTGAAGTACAAGTAGTGGCGTGAATGTACTTGAGTACTACCCCTGGTAAATAATGGTGACAAAGAGGGAAAAAAGTCTCAGTCCGCCATGTAATCCTGACTTTTTTTATTAGGATCCACATTAACACCTGCATAAGCAGAGCATCTCTTCCTCCACATACACACACATACACACATACACATACACACTTCAACACAGTACCGTCATGTACCGTAAATGCAACAAACAACACAGCTCATTTTATCAGACACTAAAGGTCACATGGAGGAGAAATAACACTGTAATCCCGTCAATATATACACAGTATGAGTAATCTATCTCAGTTCCGTAAAAACATAAATATACAAAACATGAATGTGTTTTTATGATTGTCTGCAGAACAGCTTCAGCTCCCCTTGTCACTGATTCTCCAAGCTTGTGAGCTACTTTTTCCATTATTACCTGCAAGTGGGTCCTGTCTGTCTGCACCTGTAACTCAAAAAATACAGTACATTTCAACTTTAAAATGTTACACAAGGAGGGTTTCGCTCTCTTTGTTGTATCATGGCCCTCACAAGCTGAGGGCCATGATATGATTTGAGATTTTTGCCATTTTTTATTGCTCTGAAAAAAGAAAAAAAAAAAACCACACACATGCTGAATGATAATGCCGATCAAAAGACTGCATATTCTAACTGAATTCTGATCTTCCTGTTGGATGGCTCTCCCAGATCTCAGTTTTGATCACAGTTATTTTCATATTTTCACTCATTGTTCAGTCATTCTTTTTCCACACATGTAAGGCCTGTTCATACTGAGAACATGGGTCCAGGATCTTCCATGGTGTGTAATGTGGGTTGGGATCTTATACACATATGAAATTATATCTGGGTCGCCTGGGCGAGGGTGTCTGATGTTGAAAGACCCAAAACACCCGAGGACCCCAGGTTACATCACTGATGAT
>JAQQAE010006574.1:0-16573 GCA_029823295.1 Pseudamia nigra
TGCGATCGAAGGTCACTTTAGGATTGACATGGTTCAGGGAGTGTTTTTGGAGGAAATGTAGGTGTTTAGGAGATCTAACAGTGAAATCAGAGTGTCTTACAATAGACACACATAAACTGTACAGATATAATTTGAAGGTTAGCATATGGCACCTTTAATTGTCACATTTCCACAGAGACTGCTGATTCCACCAGGTGTGTATACATGCACTCCTTCCTTACATTCCTGCATCAAACAGGCTGCTTCAATGCAAAAAGCCACTGCTGACCAGAAGCTTTTCCAGTCTGTGCCATGGATTCCATCATTTACTCCACTTTGAATCTTACCCCAGGATGTCAGGATGGTTTTTGTGAATCTGCCGGATCTAGTGGCACTGGATGACAAACTGCATGTCATGATAAAAGTATCATGATATAAAAACGTGTGTCTGTTTATTTTTTAAGAATATGTGTGCATTAGGTTATGTGCACATTTTCCTCCCATTTTGTTGCTTATTTTGTTCATTTACCTGACTAATCTATTCATTTTCTTCAAAATTTTGGTCATTGTTATTCATTTTCTGGAGAGTTTGTTCATTTTTGCTAATTTTGTCCATTTTTGTTCACTTCTATAATTATTTTATTATATTTCTGTTCCCAACATAAAGGGAAAAACACACAGAAGTCAGAAGCTGATCCATTAACAATTTATCAGAACCCAGAAAATTTCAACTGAAATACTCTGTGGTCAGGGCCACCCTAATTGCAAAAAAGTTAGGACGCTGTGTAAATGTCTTGTCAAACTCCTATTTCATTCCGAAAAGAACATAAACAACATATCCGATGTGGAAACTGAGACATTTTACCATTTCATGGAAAACATTAGCTCATTTTGAATTTGATGGCAGCAACATGTCTCAAAAAAGGCTGGAACAAGGGCAACAAAAGGCTGGAAAAGTGCCTGGCACAAATCAAAACCAACTGGAGCAGCATTTGACAGCTAATTAAGTCGAAAGGAAACAGGTCAGTAACATGACGGTATAAAAAAAGAAGCTTTAAAAGAAGAGGGGATGCTACACATTGGTAAAAATCGCTCTGTTCCAACTTCTTTGAGATGTGTTGCTGCCATCAAATTCAACATGGGGTGCAAACAGCATCTAGATATCAAGTATCATGGCCTACTCATGTACAATACTGTGTAAAGAGTATTTAGATAATAGTCCACCGCTGCGAGACAGATACAGGCTTATCCTTGTAATGTAACCTGTACCCTGAGGGGGTGATCCATGCCAAGAAAAAACACATCTTGTACACATATTTTCCACACATACAGTATTAATCAATTCTTTATTCACAGACTGTACAGGCGTCTGACTGCCAAACACATGAAACTTTACTGCCTGTGACTCAGACCATTGCCAAGTTGTTTATCACCACCCTGAGGCAAAGCGTGTGTCAGCATCTACATACCTTCACCCACCAAGTCCCCGATGCAGTTAGCGAGGTGTTTTTTCACTTGTAAACATATGCGAACATGTGCCAGGAAGGCAGATGTCCAAGCGGCGGGGCGCCCCACAGCTCTGCAAGTGTCGTCTCCGCTAAACACAGCTGCATCTCACGGCAGCGCGGCAGGTGTTGATCCCCCGGTACCTGAACTCGTCACTCATTCATTCACTCATTTTAATGACCGCTGCCAGTTTGTGCCGGACTGAGCACGTACTCGACACAATTAAGAGATCTCTTCAGATGTTGTTTATTATCGTGCATCAAGAAAAGAGAGAATCAGCCAACAAATCCTGATTTTGAGTCCCTAATAGGAATCAGACTCAAAGACTTTCATTCCTAATTTCTCCATAGACCACTTGATAACTTCTTTCTTTTGACCTCTGTGTTAATGCAACGTCTTTCAAACCTCCAGACCGAAGTGAAGTCTCCAAATCCAAGCCAAGATACCCCGAGTGATGTAATCTACCTAATTTTCTCAGACTTAAAACAACTTCCAACGCTGACGTTACACAGGCCTGATAGTTCTCCCCATGACTAGAAAATTGAGTTTGACATGTTTAATTGGAGAAGTGCACCTTCAGGCTTAAAAACGCTGGCAGTGCACACACCAACACAGACGCCACTATTGTTTTCTGAGAAGACACATACACTGCTGCTGTTTCCCTGTGTCGATACAGCTTTTGACAAATTCATATTGCATAAAAAGTAGAATATAAAAGTGAGCGCTAACATCTGGAAGGGTTGGTTCTTCAGATAAGGAGAATTCTCACAAACAACATCATATTCTGTTAACTTTAACCGCTCTTATAATAGTTTAATTCTACCTTCTATACTCACTAAGAAGTAGGCTGGGTATTTTCCACCGAACTTGTCATTACATGATCCAGAAACCTGTCTGCTATTTATATGTAAATGTGTGCCTTTGGTTTACTATTGATGACATATAATTGTGTCTAATAGTTATACGGTGTGAATGAAATAGAGGAGTGGCTTCAAAGTGCAGAATCATTTAGGTTTCTCAAAAGATCTGCCACATTATTTGCTGTTAAGTATAAGAGTTGCTCCAAATGGATGGATAGGTAGGTAGGTAGGTATTTAGATGTGGAACCTGATTTGAGGGTGAGAAGGTGGAAGAATTGTAGCATTTTGACAAAGAGGATTCGAGAGCTGGAGTCACAAAAAGTAAGGCAAAAGTAGTAACAGTCATAGGTCGTTCAAATTCCACATGGATGGGTGGATGGATAGGTGGGGAATCAGAGAATGTGTACAAAGTTGGGACTGCCACAGTGGAACCTGATTCCAGGGAGAGAAGAGGGGAAGTCAGGCTCTGATTTGCTGGAAGAATCTTTGGAAAGAGGATCTGAGCATTGTTGAATTAAGACGATATCATTAAAAGGAAGATGGACAAACGGTGGAAAACAACGTGGTAATATTTATAGAGTGTTGTTTTCACCCATCTGCTTATGCAGCTGACAGTTTTCACAGTTTGGTCAAATAATCATGTTATCTCAATCATAATTGTGACAAGCTTAATGAATCAAGTGAAACAATGTTGGCATACCAATAAAGGTCTCTACTTTCTCAGTTTGACTTATTCACTTTAACAACTGGAGTTGCTATTCTGAGAAATAGCTACTACAGCAAAGCAAGTTTGTTAATATGCTCATAGAGAGCGAACAGAAACTTTCAGAAATCATTGGAGGGTTTTCATACTGCTTTCACAATAGCAGAGATAAAGTGGTAAAAGCCTCCTCCATACTGCTCTGGCAAGTATCTGACCACTCCGTCTCCGTTTGATAGTTTCCTCCTGATGACTCAGTTTTGGCTTGGCTCACCTCGCCTGATTCCAGAGTTGCTGAGGGATGAAGGGATGGAGGGTATGGGCTGCTGGTAGACAAGGGCAGAAACAGCTTTGTTTACTCTCCACAGCTCCACTCCTGAGCTGTCGGCCCTTGGCTGTCAGAGTCGGAAATGAACTTTCAGGTTTTACCGATGTCTGTGTACTGTGCTCAGACTCGGTGGGAGTAAAAGCTTTGTGTTCTTTAATCTTACTAATCCCTCGCCACATTGCAGGAATTTCATCCTAACCTCAGTCTTGTGCTGGTGTGTGCGTGTGTGTGTGTTGGGGGGGTGACTACAGAGATTGCAAAGTACAAAATAATTTTAAAGACTCCACCCTTTCACCCCCGCAACATACACCTTCATTCCCACATCCGCCACTCCTCATTGAATTACGCAGATCCCCCATTGTTTATGTCTCTGGAGCTTCTCACTCAGCACAACCCTGCACCCACACTGGACCCTTTTCTCTTCTTCCTTCATCACTCTTTCCCCTCCGTCCCTACCTCCCTCGCTCCATGTCTTTACACAGACTGCGGCCCATGACTTTGCTGCATGGCAAACCCGTTCGCTGAGGTTTATTTAAATCCAACTCAGAAGTTTACTTTACCATAGCCCTATCTAAATAGAGCCTGCCACCTCTTTTACGCCAGCGCAGCTCTCCATTAGCAAGGCAAACAGACCCGTGTCACTGGAGAGAATGTATACAGTTGCAAAGAACAGAGGGCAGAGCAGCGAGAGGGGAGAGACTCCATCCTGCAATCCATCTCCAGTGTTTCCTGTAGGGACTCCTTACTGTTTACTCTGAGACTAAATTGCCACTGCTCTTCTGGATATTGAGGGTATTCTAGTCCTCTAATATAGAATACAGCTGGAAGGCACATAGGAACCCAATGCATGTTTTTACCTTCCCACCGCAGCCACACACCACAGCATCTCCGGCATTCCTTAAGTAAAGTGTAATCGCAACCGTTTTATCCAGGCTGCATATGGTCAACCACCGCCGGCACTGCATAAGGACTTAGGAAGCCATCTGGAGATTGGGATTCACACCGAGCATTTATGCACATTTCAGTTGCAACTTTTGATATGCTCTAGTTTGACTCACCTTCTCTTTCAGCAACCCAGAACATGTTTTATACTTTAGATTGTCCAAAGTGTTCACAGCTAGCTTTGATGACAGCTTGCATTCTCTCATCAGATTCACAATCTAGTCACCTGGAATGGTTATAAAATACTTGGTGTGCGTTAAGTAAATTTGTGCCATTTTTTTTGCCTTCTTCATGTGCTGAAGACCATCAATTGTCTTGTGTAGATGAAGGTTAGTTACAGAATCTGTAGCAATATTAGTGCAGTTAAGTAACTTTTCGCTTTACTTTTCTGTTTCTTGCTAAGATACAGATTTGTACAGTAGTTGTAGAGGCACGCATAGGGCTACTGTGCCCACCCCTGTTCTGCACAGGAAAACTGTTGGGCTAAAGCGTATCACAAAGGCAAAATTACAAATTAACTTAAGATTTAAGGTACACCAAAGATTTTAAAACCATTCCAGGTGACTAACTTGTGACTCTGATGAGGAAATCAAAGCTAACTGTGGCTACGTAGGACAATCTAAAGTGTAAAACATGTCAGGTTGCTGATAATCATTCCAATTGACTACCCAGTGAATCTGCTTACTACATAATTCTGTACATGTTCTTTCAGTGAGGCTGTGTGTCCAAACTTTTGAGTGGTAGTGTACAGCAGCACACTGCAGTTAATATTTCATCAACCCTTTAGGAGGATCCTGAAATGTTTTAATGACCTGAGTGCAACTTTTTGCAAAGCCGAAGCCATTTTTTTGTCTTTTAGGAGAGGGGATGGAAGTCATTAAGACATGATTACAAATGGGTCTTAATGAAAGGGCAATTAGAGACAAACTTTGACCAGGCTCATTAATTCTAATTCAACACAAACACACTATGCTCAGGACCAAAAGCCAGCTTTCCCTTCATTTAAAAGAGGATGGTAATTGCCTTGTCCTTTATTGGACACTTGAATCATTTCAAAAGAAGGGGGAGGACAAGGGGAGGATAAAGCCTAAAGCACATCATTTGCAATATACTTATTGGTTAATCTCCTTTTCTAATGCGAGTTTCACCACGAGAGATCTCCTACATGTTTGGAACATATGTGATCTGATACTTTAAGCTGTCACTCAATGTTCTGATTTATCTTTTGATGGTACGCAAACAATTTTTCTCCTTTGTCTTTTGTTGTCAACTCAGCATTGTGAGTTTATTGCCTTGACGGCTAAACCTGGGCTCTTCCTCTCTTCCAGCGGAGGGTTCAGTGACTCTGTTCTAACGCAGTGTCACCCGCAGCCGAGGACGAAACGCTCTTCCATAAACACAGCACTTCCCATTGCCGCTCCGCTGCGAGAGCACAAAAAAGCCAGTGACAGATTGTCATAAGCGACTAAGGCGGAGTGAGAAAAGGGCTGCTGGGGCCTGCTCCAGAGGTTTGTGAATTGCTAATGTGGAACATATGAAGCCTGTGCCGGGGCTGTGACTGCCAGATTTCATTATGCCACCTCTCTCCCCGCTCATGATCTCACTGCTCAGGCACGGTCGTCTGCAGCGAGGCCCGCAGTTACACGATAACTCTGCAACGTTTCGCAGTTTCGAGTGTGTGAACGACGCTCACGTCTTCGATGCTTGCAAGTGCATACGTGTGTGCAACTTTCTGGGAGCGAGTACAAACATACAGCACATACCTCGTGCATCGCGCTGTTTACCATCTTTAAGGTGCAAAATGAATTGCACAGAGTGGTTCGTATTACTTGACTACTAGATTCCACCTTGATGTGCTCACAGCATTGTTCTTTTTATCATTTTAATCCACCAGGCATAATTTATAAAAAATGTTTTAATCATTTTTGCACTCTTTCATGTGATACACTACTTGATAGTGACATTAAGAAAAACCGATCTGTCTAACATCATTGAAGAAATAAAGTTTGTTGCATTTCTGTGGAAAAAGTTCCCTAGATGCAGAACTGAGGGAATTCTCCTTAAAGGAATCATAAACACAACATTCCAGCAGACAGGCATGGCTGAGTGTATTTAGCTTGTACCCTTACGATGTTTTAAACGCTTCTGAATCTGCTTTTCTTCACGGCTGTGGCACCAGCCCTCTCCTTTTTATCTGGCTATCGAGAAAGGAAACGGAGAGGCCCTGTACAGACTAACGGCGGTCTGGAGGCCGGCTGTCTCGCGAAGGCGAGCTCCCCCTCTGATCAATGCCTTCACACCCCGTCTCTCATCGTGTTTGCTTACACTGAGACCTCAAGCTGTTTGGACATGTAAATAACACTTTCGGAGACTGTTTTGCTAAGCTCAATGGGAGTTGCTGTTTACTTTTGGAGTGCTTTGCTTAATTACAGGTCCCAGATTGTTTCAGGTCTAATGGCCTAATTACCACTGTATAAATTAGGCTAATGTTCTCGCTGTGCAGAGCTTTCGCTACTGTACAAGGTGCCTAGGAACCAGCAAAAAAAAAAAAAAGATTAAAAAACGGGCCTTTATTCTGCTAAAAGCAGCAGTATCAAGAGGGAGGTGAAAGCAAGCACAGAGGTTAAATAACAGAAGAATTTTAAGTGTTGGTTTGCCAATCTCTTTGCCATTCATCATACACGCAAGGCTGGCACATCACACTCTGCCCTTCCTCTATAAATCAATAGATTTTTTCCCTGCTCTTCCGCTGTGTTCACTTCTGTTTTCACTTTTTTCTGTCTCGCTTGCTCAATTGGTCTCACACCCTTAAACACAAACAGTCTCTCTGCGGGTAAATGTAATTAACATGGTGGAAAAGAAAAGCAGAACAAAGGAGAGAGAAAGCGAGTGGTAAAAAGAGAGAGACGTCAGCTATGCGCAATAACAGGCTCTCTGTTCCGAGTATACATTCCTCTGCTTCTCACTGTCAAAAGTAATTTGTTTGTCTAGACTGAACAAGTCGGTCAGTGCCCATCCTTTCTCTCCACCGTCCTACAAGTCCATGCATTTTTTTTTTTGCCAAAGAATTGAATGTTTCAGTAGTGTCCTAAGAACAGGATCAGCAATGAAGCAATAAAGTGTTGACTTAACCCAACATTTCTAATGATTCAGTCCTGTTCCAAAGTGGAACACTGTGCCCTGGAATTTCCCTCCATTTAAGAGAGGATGGCGATTGCCATCCACACATACCCACAGGTGATTCATGGGAGATTTTATTGGGTCACTAAATGTATTTAGATTTCCAACAATTTTCAGCAGAAATGATGCTTTTGATGGTACTGTATATTGATATTGTTCTGATAATATACTTTTATAATTTTTGGTTTACTGATGAGTGGAGAAAATGAGTGCCAGTTACCTCTGCCTAAATTTAATTAACTGACATTAACATGCTGACATCTTTTTACATCTGGTCCGGATGCCTCTTGGACACCTCTGGAGGTGTTCAGGGCACGTCCCACTGGGAGGACACCCTGGGGAAGACCCAGGACACGCTGGAGAGCCTATGTCTCTCGGCTGGCCTGGGAACACCTCGGGGTCCCCCTAGAAGAGCTGGATGAAGAGAGAGAAGTCTGGGATTCACTGCTCAAGCTGCTGCCCCCTGCAACCTGATCCCACGGAGAAGCGGTAGAAGATGGATGGAAGGATGGATGGATGGATGGATGGATGGATGGGTGGATGGACATCTTTTTACTGGTGATATACTGTATTTCTACAAAGTCCTTGTAATATTATGAGATTAAGTTAAAATGGTCAAAATGCTCATTTATGCACGCAGTCCCTTCTACTTGTGATTCATGCATTTCAGAATTGTTTTGCAACAGTTTGTCCTTTTTAAATATTGGGTCCCCAGACTAAAAGTTTGGAAAATACACGTCTAGACTTTTCCAGTTGGTAATCACAGAATTATCCAGTTGCATGACATTTATCTGACCCAAAATACAGACAGTAGCTCTGCAACAGCAGCCATGCAATGAAGTTCAGGTTGCAGGCTGTGCTCCAAGTAGCATCCAGTTCCCTCCTCAAGTCGCCTGCATAAGTCACACATACATCTTAATGGAACTCCAGCATCTGCAAGACATTTGCCAAACCAAGTCAATCTTCACAAATCGCACACCAGTACAAGTACCCATGCCTTGCCAGAAAGTGCAGGCCCCCCAGCGCCATCCCACCTTGTCTATGACCCTCTTTCTTGTCTCCCCCCACCTCCCATCCTCCCTGTATCCCAGTATGGATCAGGGAGTGAAGGTTATTCCGCAAGGCCTCTGAGGAGTGCCAATCTATCTCCTACATTTGGTGAATTTCTCCAGATTGGGATAAACTGGGGAGCAGAACAAAGCGTTGTGCACTGGCCCTCTCTACACCCGACCCCACCCTCCAGCCTCCTCCTTTTGAGATTTACACAGCAGTTTTGTAGCAGAAACACTCAGATGCACCTCTCGCAACCTTCTCTCTCACATCTGTCTATCTCCTCTCCAAACAGCTCTCAGAGAGGTGGGAGTTGATTTAAAACTGAAGTTAACTCACTGGGACTTTGTTACATGTATTTTGCTTTGACTCCCTCCTGTGTGATTTATTTGACTTGAATACAAGCCTCGCTTTAGGGTTTGATCTTTTTTGAGATCTTTATTTAAGCATTAAAGGTCACGGAAGAAGTAAAAGGAGTGTTTTGTCTACGAGTCTGAATTGTTTTTCTTGTGATGAATATGTATGCCTCGATGCTATATTACATTTTTCTGATTTACAGTCCTAGGGTCATATCAGTGACAATGTTCATGATTGCGATCAGGCATTTTGTGACAAAGTGACCCTTTATGTCACAGTTACTCCCTGGGAATCAGTGCATTTAATACCGGTAGCACGTGGTTGTGTGACAGTGAAGCTAACGCTGCACAGCTGCATGAGAAATATAGAGACTGGAAACAATTTCTCAATTTTGAAACATGGATTAGAAGCCACTGATCCAGTCAATTTTAAGGTCCATTCAAGGCCCCATCTAAAACTGGGGACCTAACTGCTTTCTTCTACTGAACAATATGGATGCGTACCAAAATCCTAATATGTCCGGTATCTACTGTACATAATCACTACACGGATTCGGTGCATGAAGACTCAAAGATACGGAACCTTCACTGCCTTTTCTATTCAGCAACGGTGGGCAAAGTACACAGGAACGATACTCAAGTAAAAGTACTTTATTATTATTATTATTTTTATTATTGATATTATACAAAATAAGCTCCTATCTAATAAAAATTACTTTGGTTTTTTACGTTGCTGATTTTTTGTTAAGTGTTCACCTTTAATATGTTGATTATTTAGCTAATTTTGTTAATTTTGGTAGTTATGTCTTGATTGTTTTTGCTCATTTTATATTTTTTTCAAATATTTTGTATATAACGTTTTCTCATATATATTTACTTTGTTGATATTTTGTTGAGTTTTTCGCTAAATTTGTTCGGATTTTATTGATTTGGCGCCTTTTGCTCACTTTGCTGATATTTGTTTGCTGATATTAGACAATGTAATCATTGTCTAATTGTGGTCATTTTATTATTCTTGTTTATTTTGTTGATATTTTTAATGCATAAAAATGACTCTGACTCACTGAAGTCGAGTCAAATGTAACTGAGTAGAAGTACAATTCTTTCACCCCACATGTAAACAATCAAGAGTTTCTACAAAACAACTCCTCTCAAAAGTACATTTACTTGCAAAAACCACTCAAGTACATTCGATAGAGTATTTGTACTTGAGGGCTACCTACCTACTGTACACGAACACCAGCAGGTAATTAGCTTAGTTAGCTTAGCTAATAGCCACCATCCAAAACGCAGTAAAATACCTAAGTGGTGCAAAGTGTGGCCTTACTTCCCTGGAAAGGCAGACTGCAACAGCACAATGGGCGTGAAAGGATTTATACGCAAAACTGAAAACAAACTAAAGTTAAAGGTGCAGTCTACGACACTGGAAATCTAGCTAGTAGGTTATTATTTGTAGCAGTCTGCTGCAAATGATTAGACGGACGACCTGCCAGTCAACACGGTTTATAACCTTCTAGGTGCATGAGCTCATGCACTCACTTGCCGAATTGAAAACAGTCGTAGCTGCACCTACTACAGACCGACCAACTGTAGCTTATCAATCCACAGGATTTCAGATTCCTTCAACGTCTGGTACAGGTAAAAAAGAACAGACATAGTAGCTTGACAACTGTGAACCTGTGAGCTGAGCTGACTGGCGCCAGTAATCGGCTACTAGCATGGTTCCCAACATTGTAGGCAGCACGTTTAATGCAGCACGTGATGAGGGGATACAGCTGACAACAGGGGAATGACAGAGCAGCGTTTATAAAGGGAAGAACACAACTTTTATTACAGCTGCGTTAAGTTTTATTGATGTGAATTTGTTACAGGGATTTATTTGAAATATACTGCAATTAAAAGGAAATGAAAAAGGTGTTTAAAAGTGTTTTCCATGTCACTGATTGTCTTATTTTTAAAAGTAACCACTTTGACACCATTTTAAAAGTATCATTTCAAAAAAGTGAGTATCAAAAAAATCCAGAATGACACCCCACCCTACTGAAAAACCTGTATAACAAATAATTACGTCCTCCAAAAATGAGAATTAGATACATGAATCTGGGACAAGTTTTGCCACAGACATTAGACAAAGTCAGTGCAGGCCCCTAGAGGTCCGTGACCATTATTTGGGCTAATGGTGGAAATTGTGTGTCACACAGGGAAGACAAAACCCAGTGTCGCAGCAGTCAGACAAATGGCTGCTCCACAAGGCCAGACAGGAGCCGACGCTTCTGGACCAATTAGGTCTTACAAGTGCAAAAAACATCTGGAACTCTGTGATTCTCTTTCCGCTCCAGTCTCTGGACTGTTTGCATTGCTGTCACCTTAGCCTCTCTTTCACCCTCTCTCTCTCTACTCTTGCATCGCCATCCTAATTCTTTTCGTTAATCCTGCTCTCAGTCTGTCTGTTTTTTCATTGCCCCTCTCATTATTCAAAGCGCATCCTCCTGATCTCTCCCCTTTCCCTCCTCACAGCATCCCAAAACAAGGACAAAGTTGTAATCCATTTACTGCACCGCTGTCAACAGATTCCACCCAAATAATCCTGAAAGACTTACAACCAGGCCTAGGTACTATCAAGGGAAATGGAGAAGGCATAGAAAAGGCCAAATGCACAGGGGAAGGCAAGTGAGAGCCACAGAGAGAGGAAGAAGAAGAGTGGAGGATGGAGGTAACCGACGGAGAAACTTGTGTCACAGTGATTTGAGTCTTTGTCACGCAGGTGGCGCCCAGGGGTTCTCTCACCCCGGGCAGAGAGACAAACTGGGGCCCATATAAACCTTAAAGAGGATTAACCCTGCCAGAGCGCTTTAATGAGACCTGAAAGTGCCGGGCACCGGAGAGTCCCACTGATTGAGCCGCGCTCGAGTCGGCTCCCAGTGGTCCACGGGCCCAGTAGCCCAGCAGCGTTGTAGCAGCCCTGTGGCCTACAGCTGCCCGCTCACACTGAGCCACATCAAAGGAGGCTGTCTGGGAGAACCCTGAGACAGCGAGGAGGGGAGAGAGCGGGCATACGGGAGGTGGAGAGCGTGAGTGAAGGAGAAGAAGGAGGGAGGAGGGAGAGCAGGGTGCCTGGATGGAGGAATCCCTTATCTCCTCCTGAGAGGATGCTGCTCTGTGGTGCGAGATTGTCTGGAGCTGCCACCTGTCCCAGGCATCTTTGAAGGCAACATTAAAGCCTGTGATGGGCCTGACCTCCTTGAGCTCCCATTCTTTTATGTCTCTCTTCATTTTCTGCTTTGTTACACCCCCCCTCCTCCTCCTTTACTCTAGCTCTTCTCCCTCTCTCCCTCACTCTGTCTCACTTATGCCCTAAGACTCCAGCTCCCTTCCTCTTTTCTCCAGCGATATCTTACATTTCACCAGGCTGCTGGAAACATTTTAATTATACTGTGTTCATCAGCCTCCTCCTCGTGTAGAACAATATACACTTGTGGCCCTCCAGAGACGAGAGCAAGATACAGGGTGTTGGCTGAAGGGATGAGGGCGCTTATCTTCGCCACGATGTGAGAGGAATGCAAATACAAAAAAAAAGGACTGATGAGATTTGGATAGACGGTTAGCAAACATGTCGTAGGGCATGAAACAACTGATTCTCCCACAGCAGAGGTGATTATCCTACTAGAGACAACAAGGTAACTTAAGGAGGAGAAAAATAAATTGTGGCTTTAACCAGAAATGTGGACAAGTCCCCATGAGATTTCAGTATTCTTCATTTCGACTGGCAGTGGTTTTTGCTGTAGTAGACTCCGCTTTGAATAGACAAGATGCAGTGAAGCTTCATTTTAACCACAGCTGTGCTATTGTTCTAATTTGCCTCTGTGAATTGACCGATTAAACAGTCAATAAGTGGTAAAAAGACAGACGGATGTTACTGCAATGATTCCAAGAAATGCTGAGTACTGGTCTTTGAACATCTTAAGTTCTTCTTAATTCTTCTTTCACATTTAATCTTGTCATTGTTAATAAGAGCTGCCATTTTTTTCAGCGATATTCCGTTCACACGCATCAGCTTTGTGGTAACAAGAGCACCACATGACCTTAAGACGGTATGAAAGTGCCTTGTCCAAGCACTTCAAACTCTGCTTAACCCCTTTAAAATCATCAAGCACTACAAGAGGGGCACATACATGTGAGAATATAGTCTATCTTGCAGCATGAGATGCCTCTAATAAGCTGTATAAAAGGGGATCATCTGATTATCCCTGGTGCGCTGGACCAAGGGGCCACAGCAGAGCACAGGCCCATGTTGTTCTTTCTTGATGAAAGGAGGTGGATGGAAGGGATCCCTCTCCATTGCCTGCAGTGTGCCCCAGGCTTCTGTGTGCCGGCGCACTGCTGGGGGACTCCACGGTGCCACCACACTCAAAAAGCCAATATTGAAACAATCACAAAGATAAATACTTACCCTTGAAACAGACACGTGTCTTCTCACCCCAGGCTCTCGCTTCTGTACTCCCCAGTTCTTTAGGGGGAGGTTGTTTAAACCGGACTCCCATCCAGCGCTTGTCATATTTAAACCAATCAGAGACAAGAAACTTTGTTCAAAAGTGCAACATCTGAACTGTGATGTACCTTGTGCCTCCTAAACACAGCACTTTTTCCGAGACATAAGAGAAAGTCCATATGAATCGAATGACCAAGCACTGTAATTAACTGTAAGGAGTCCAGGTCCATTGTTGTGGGGATCACGTTCGGTTTGGTGACAGCTAGCTCATTCAGTTCAGTGGTCAGCTGCATTTTGATATTGAGGCAGACAGACTGACGCCAGGGCAGCGACTGGTGCGCTACGGCCGAGTAGACCTGAGATCAGCTCCGCACAGCAGTTTGGAGTTTAACCCCTGTGACTGGACACCCACCACCCCCACCACACCATCTACGTGGAATGGGTTTTCACACTTGTTTTCCTACAACACAGGGCTAGTGTGATCCAGGCCCCAGTCACCTCTGTCCAGGCTCAGAGAGAAGGTTTACTGTGATACATGTGGAGGAATCCTTCAGCCGACATATCCATACCTCCACTGCCTCTAGCTTAGCAGGCTTGGTTTCTGAGATCAGTCAAGGACGACAAGGCTTTGGTGTGGGGAGGGGATTAGGTCTTGGCAGCCAGATCAGAATTAGATTTTTTAAGAAGCCAAACCAAAGACTTCTGGACTGATGGGCAGCCATTAAAATCTAGAGACACCCTTAATATGTCTGTTTATGGCAATCAATAACCTACTGACTATTACAGTTCAGCAAAAAAACTACTGTAAAACAACTAATGCATTGTCTGTAAATCTTTCCTTTCACAAAAAATCTCTTGTGTGTCCTTGTAGTTTTAAGATTTGGTGCAAGAAAGCAATTGAAATGGATGTGCTCTAACTCTCTCTATGGATGTGTTTAGTCTGGCAAAGGAGGGCAAGTGTTTAAGAAAGAGGCACTTTTAAAAAAAAACGATCCCCTCTGAGAAACTCAATACTTCGCCAGCAAGTGGGCTCACTGTTGCTGCAGGACCACTGACCGACTAATCGCCACACAATGTAAACAGATGTTGTTTCTGTGCATCCCATTCACACTTTTACACAATTAAAAATCTTCAAAAAAAAGACTTCTTCCTCATTAATCCTCATCCCAATCCTTTCCTCTTATCCCACAGCCTCGTGTATTAGTGTTGTGGTAAGAAGGATATGGACTCTTATCCAGTGTTTGCCCAAGAAAAGCAGCTAAGACTCAGGCATCACCGCGATTAGCTAATGCTAACAATAGGGGCAATGTTTCCTTAGTGCGTCCTCTTTTCTGTTAAAACCAGAGTAAACACGGTCTTAGGCCATGGGTGGAAGAGGAGTGGGAGAGCACAAGACGGGGTGAATAGCAGAGATTTACAGAGAGCACAGACCCCAGAAGATAAACCCCTTTTGCTCTCTTCTTGTTGTTCAACTCCCACGCCTCCCAGAGCTTCGCCACCACGTTAACGACCCAGTGGCCAGGTGTGGGGAGGCTGCAGGTGCCGTCGCATTTAGGCGCATTAAGCACTGACAACACACCAGAGCTAAGAGTAATCGGATTTACCTGGCTGTCTGCTGCATGGCGTGGCGCACTGTGCAAGCACAGCACAAAGGCTTAGGGCCCCCTCTCCATCACAAACACACACAGGCACACACCTGGGATGAATTTAGGAGGTGACAAAACCTTCACAGAGAGGGACTGCCACTGGTGGAGTTGGACCAGTGTGTGTGTGTGTGTGTAAAATGTATGTGCTCGCATGTGTAGGGGACCAGAAACCAGAACAGACGCCGGTGGTTTTTTACACCTTGTGGTGGTAGATGCTACAGGCTTGTGGTTCAAATGAGAGCAAGGGGAAGGAGGAGGGTTTGAGATGGTTTTAGGGGGAACCCTTTCGTTCTGCTGACCCTTAGACTGCGAGAGCTCATGGGGATTGAGCTCTGGTACTAGTTTCAATCAGGCAGAATGGGACTGTTGCCTTTAGGGACACACCATGTCCTTAACACCTGGGGCCTGTAGGAGGTGTTTTCCACAGCAGTGGTCTCATGTCAGGTCATAAGTCTCTCTGAGCAGTCAGGATCAGAGACCTGAGAGAGCTGCCCAAGTTCATCAAGATGTTCTGAAAGCTGAGATGATGTATTCGCTGAACTGTTCAGAAATAGTGGAGCCCATGGAAATTATTTTTTTAGCAGATTGCAAATGAATACATTCTACCTGTAGTAATACCAGTCATTTTTCTTGATAACATTAAGCTATGTCCCAACCATCCCATCTTGTCACATTCAAGTGTCCGATTTTTAGCAAAGCATTTCAAAGCATGCTAGTTTCATTTAGAGTCATTAAGTGAATTGTATGTGCAAACAAAAACAGAAGTATTTTGTAAATGACAAATGACTAGAGGTGACCTTGTTTTCAAATATACCACAAACCACCACTCTTTCATTGAGTAATGGTCTGAGCGTGTGACCTAAGGTTAAAACTGAATATTTGTCCAATATTAACTTCAGAAAGGATTTGAGGCGTCACTTGTAAAAGCATCATGTCCAAAACAAAAGAAATGTGTTAAGATATGAGAAGAAGGATTGTTGATGAACAAAAAGCAGGTGAATACTATTCAAAGTTATCAAAGTGTTTCCTAGAATCCCGAGCTGCAGTGAGAAGCATGGGGAATATTTGGAAAAGAAACAGATTTTAATAGAGGGGGCCAATAATTTTGACCTCAACTGTTCATGGGTGTTAAATTCAAGTATTCAAATCAGGGATATGTCGTTAATGGTGGATGGAGCACAGTGAACAACAGACCTTAATATTATAACTTATCACCATATCCAGTGTGACTTTTTGACAACTTGACTGTAGTTTCAGGTAATTTTAGTTTACTCATTATTTCTCAGTCCATTTATGGGAAAATCTCTTAACTTGTAGAACTGATACACCCACTGTGGTTCACTAAAAGAACCTACTATTGTTTATTTCCAGCCTGAATCTCAAGGTCCAGCTTCTGAACCAGGTCAATTTTGGTGTACATGCTCTGAGGAATCCAAGGCGTGTGGTTTTTTTCTTCCATTGACTGGACTGGAAATTTGAACTGAAGAAGCTTCCCGGATGGGTGGCGAAACGTTTTCAACCAAATTTCCAGTCCAGT
>JAQQAE010006575.1:4603-14740 GCA_029823295.1 Pseudamia nigra
GAGTAAGGTCAATCAGTGCCAATCAGGACTTCCACAAGTTTACATGTCATTCCTCAAAAACAGCATTTATCAAATTGTCTCATGAGACAATTTATTTTACCAGCCTGACCTAAACATTCAAATTGCTTCAACAGTTTACCCTCTGAACAAACTCATTTAGCTGGTATTATATAGACTTTTTGGCCAGTAGTCAAGGTGGATGTCTTATTAACTTGCAGAAATGGTTACATGACATGGTCCTGACAAATTGTGAAAGAATATGTGATGAGTTCAGGACTACAAGTAGTAGTAGAGGTACATGTAGTAGCTCAGGAGGTGCAGCAGGTTGTCCAATAACCATGGCATTGGCAGCTTGAACACTGCTCCATCCCATTCAGTCTGGTGTTGTGTCCTTGGGCAAGACACTTCACCCA
The DNA here is from genome assembly GCA_029823295.1 of Pseudamia nigra. Lineage (NCBI taxonomy): Eukaryota > Metazoa > Chordata > Actinopteri > Kurtiformes > Apogonidae > Pseudamia > Pseudamia nigra. The sequence continues at coordinate 5,017 of JAQQAE010006575.1, forward strand.
CCCACTTTGCCTTGTATGAATGTGAACGAATGTTTGCTGGTGGTCGCAGAGGCTGTAGGTGCAGATTGGCAGCCATGTTTCCATTAGTCTGTCCTAGAGAAGCTGTGGTTATAGATGTAGTTTACCACCATGGCTACCATGAAACAAAATTTTTACCAGAGTGACAAGATTCCCCAGATGAGCAGAAACAGTGGAGAGTGAGCCATTGGCAGCTGAAGGCTGGTATGTCCATCAGGACCATAGGGAGACAGCTGAACACACACACACACACACTTTCTCATCTAACACACCCTTTCCATCAGATATGTCACCCACTGAACATCTTTGGGATAATGTGGACAGGTGTGTATGACAAAGAGTACTAATTCCATAAACTGTCTGTCAGCTCCATCAAGTCCTTCAGGAAGAGTGGAATAACATCCCACAAGAAGAAGTCAATCATTCGATGATCTATCTGGCTTTACTTACAATTGTTAATCATTGTTTTCAACCTTTTTCTATAAAAACTTCTCAGTTTCCTTTTGAATTGCATTATTGTTTCAAACTTCTTTCCATTCAGTTGTTGAAACGTTTATTTTGATATGTAGAAAAAATTTAACTCACACTAAAAGAATTATGTGGAAAAAAATAATACATTTGTAAGTCTGATTATAATTTTGATCAGTATAATTTGTTCAATACATGTCTGACCGTGCGATGAACTGGTGACTCATGCGGGGTGTACCCCGCCTTCACCTTAAGTCAGCTGGGATAGGCTCCAGCACCATCCCCAACCCTTGCAAGGATTAGGGGTAGAAAATAGATGGATGGATATAATTTGAGGAGTTGAGGCAAAAATCTGGCCATCTCAGTTTTGGAGATATCTCCAAATAAGTCACATCTTGCAAATGTATTTTGAGTCACCAGCAGATAAGCTCTATAAAATCCTCCAGATTATGGGAGAGGGAGGAGAAAATAAAATTGTACAAAAACGAGTTCCTTTTAATACATAGACAATGTGTAAATGTGTTCAAGAAATGTCTTAAAAGATGTAATATGTAGTGCTGTAAGTGGAGCTGCTACTTTATTGATGTTTGCTGTCGTGAATGGGGAGGTAGAGAAAAGTTCCCTGTGGGATCAACAAACTATCACATAATTGAAAAAGACATGGCTCATAAGTCTTTCAGTGTGAGAGACAGAGAGTTTGGCTTGTATTGTCAAAGCCAGCGGATGTGCTTTGGGTGTTATTAGCTTGTGGTGCTGCTGTGGATATCATGCTGTCCTGACACTGTTACAGCCTCAGGCACATTCATTTTGTACACACACTTGCACAGACACGGTAGACTCACATTACACAATGTACAGATTTTGCACATAAAAGCACACAAAGCCATTTGCTCTTGTGTCATTTAAAGTAGATCCACTGTAAAGCTTATTCACCCACTTGAATTATTCCTTTGTTAATCACTACAGTCTTGTGGTAGAAGTGTGGTAGGCTACATTCATATGTACAATACAGAGCTTTGACACACTCAAACACACATTTGCAAACTGACCGTGACCATTCTCCTGTGAAAGTGGTTTGGGTTTGGGGGCACAAACAGCTTAGCCATGCTGTGGAAATGACTTGCTAACAGATGCCAGCTCTGACTGAGCCACAACATCCTGCAGGCAACACTTGGAATAGACTGAATCCCTCTTTTTGCCCCAATCTTTTTCTTCCTCACCTCTCTTACGTGCTATTCACCCAGGTTGATACTTTGTCACTTTATCCCCTTACTGCTTTATTTGGAGTGTTATAGCACTCTTTGTGGTGCACATCCCATTCTGCTGAGCCTTGTGCAGCTCTGACGGAGGAAAGGGAATGATCACTGGTGTTACCACAGCAGTGCAAGCCTTTGGTGCAGCATGTGGAATCAATGTTTTGACATATGTGGACCCAATGGCTTGTCCCACTAGTTGTGCAAGGTTACTAGTAAAGAAATCCTCTGTTTACAAAAAAACATCTCTCTTTTTATATCCAGGATGGTGGAGTACTCACTGGACCTGCAAAACATCAACTTGTCGGCCATTCGAACTGTGCGGGTTCTTCGGCCCCTCAAAGCCATCAACAGAGTGCCAAGTAAGTTAAGTCTATTTATGTGTGTGGAAATGTATGTGCATTGTAAGCATGCATTATTATTTATTTCCTGTGTGTGTGTGTGTGATTTATCTCTCTTGTGTGCATCTATCAGTACACATAAACTACAAATGCCTCTGTATAAGAATTCATGTATATGTATAACTGAGTTTTTTGTGCATCCACAAATCACCTGTTCCCACTGGGATGATTTATCATATCTCTTATGCTTAATCACACATCCAGCTCAGGCCTTGAGTCACTGCTTTATCAGATTTACAGGCCGTTCATTAATGCTGCCTCACTGATCGGTTCCTGACCACAACTCCATTCCTTTCATCTGAAACTCAATTCTTACTCAAAGTTTTTAACACCTATTGATTTCTTTGTTCCGCTGTCCCAACTGCACCAATTAGCCCACCCGGGCTAGGTTCAGAGTGCTTAATTCCAGCATTTTAGTAGCTACTCAAGCATGAGCAGCTAAAGCAGCAGTTTTACTATGTCCTCTGGGTATACACAAATGCAACTTCTTCAGTGCAGAGAAGGTAAAACATTTCTTTGACATCTTATATTCACCAAGACACACTGTCTCCTACACTTTGGAATAATTTTGAAATAAGCCCTCAGCATTTAGAAGTGACTGTTCATCCCATTGGTTAATTCAGTTTAAACCTTGGGGAATGATACTGCAGGAAAAAGAAACCTTTTCAGTGATTGCAAATATTAATATTCAGGGTTTTTTTTTGCAAATGTAGGGACATAGCACAGCAGAAGAAGACATAAAAATGGTGTAAGAGAAAAAAGCAAACCAGAGTATGAATCCTCAGCACAGTTAATTGGGTTAATTTAGACCCAGGTAAAGGCACTAATACAAATATATAGTTTCGACTAGGACTCTGTTTTTCCATCTGAAATAAGCAGGTTCAGAACACAGACAGAGGGTAGATGAACATTATAAATCCAAAAGGCTGTTAACATGGACTGATAGAACATTTTTGTCCAATTAGCTTCCACTTTGCATTTCATACAAACATGCATGTTTTTCTTCCTTATGTACCGGTAACCCCTTGTTGAGATAGTTTATATCCTTTCACAGTTTAACTACCGGTACTGCTTTTCTGGTTATTACTGTAAATACATATTTTATATGAAACGTACACGCATGCAAATCTAAACTTATATCTTCTATTTATCCTTTGAACAGCACTAAATGTCCAGTTATGCCAGATTCATTGCATTTAATGTAATTTCCCAAAACAAGGTTTGCCTCAGTGCCTGAATTGATTTCAGTTTTACACACATTCCAAAGAATATGTTAGAACAGCAGCACTCAGAACATATGGATGTTATCTTCAAGTGGTTTGATTAAAAATATTGAAAGAAATAGAGGCATCTATTAATTCTCAAGCTGTAAATGAGCCTCTTTTTCTGAAGATGCTTCTGCATCAGTTCCGGATACATGTTTGCATAATTGATGTAGGATATTATCATGCATATATGGGTGTATACATATGTATTACACAGTATTCTTTATGTTTATGCATGAGCTTATTGTTAGACTCTTCCTCATATTTACAGTTCATAGCTGCCTGTATGTCTTGGAAGTGTGCATACTGTTTACATTGTTATCGGTCTAATGACTGCGTGGTAGCCTGATTCTGTCCCCTATCTGTGACCCCATTAGAGGTGAGGAAACATGGGGATAAAGCTATTTGTTCCTTGTTTTGCTGGATTGCGTCTTTGCCCAGAAATACACAGGGAGCATGAATATATCATGACCCCGTCACACACCTCAATTTGTAACCCTCAAACAAAATGGCAGATAATAGCTCCATGATATGTGTGGCTGTATGTGTGTGTGCCATAGTGTTTCACAATATTTTTTTTTCTTTTTTAATAAAATGAGAGGAGAGGGCTTTTTGAACAGCACAGGTAGGGACCTGTAAATGTGTTTCTACTGGGACACAAGAGGAGGCATCCATCTTTATCTGGGAACAGCGGGAGCTGGCAAACTTGTATAGTCTCCAGGAGAAGAAAGAGATGGAGGAGAGTAACAGGAGATAAAGTGAGAAAAAGAAAATAAAAGCCTACTGATTTGTTGACTTCTTATTTTCTTTCACGTTATAATGCAGCTTTTTAATCTTTATTTCTTTGTTACTTCCTCTTCACTTTTTACTGTGCTGTATTTTTCAGTGTACCCTCAGGCCTTGTCTCATTCGGTCTCCCACTCTCCCTCCATCCATTCGTCTCTCCCTCTCTTCACCCAATTAGGCCTAATGGAACAGTGGCCTAATGACAAGGACCCTGGGGAACAAACACATTTAGACTTGCCTCCAGCCGTCGCCAGACACATACACCCCAGCAGTACTACTGCTCTCTATTTAATACCAGTTGGAGAGACAAATTAGCCTAGAGGAGAAAGATGGGTACAGTCTCCATAAGAAAATATCTTTCCTCTGAATTCTTGAAATAAAATGTATCATAAATTCTCCATATTTGGTGTCATTGCCTTATTACCACTTAACTGTATCCTTATCAAAATGAAAGTGTCTGGGAAGCTTGGATCTGGGAGAGCTTTGCCAAATTCAGAATTGATATGTTACTTCAGCACAATAAGATTCTTTATATGTTTGAGAAAAATCAATTAACTTTTAGATGCTGTCAGATGTCAGCATACGCTCTCTAAGGGCATATTCGGATCAGTTAGAATCATGGAGTTATAATTATAACACTTGTGATTGCTTTTAATGAGTTTTTTTTTTTTTTTTGCTGCCAGCATTTTGGTAGGTTTCACACGGTTTTGTTTTTGTTTCACTTGAATGCACAAGGTATTAACATCTTGTAAACACTGTCTACATATGTCTGCATTTCCGTAATTGCTCACTTTTCTGCTTCTGTCTCTCCTCAGCTTCTCTCCTGTCATTCAGTGTGTTGGCAGTTTAAATGCGCCGTTGTGTTTATGACACATTAACCTACTGTTGAGCTGTTGCTCACGAGTCCCAGTATGGAACTGAAGAACACACACACACAATCTAATAAGCAGAGGCACAATACTCACACATGCTTTTCAGGTGTGGGTATGGGGTTACTGTGATCTCATCGGTAGGTTTCACCTTCCCCCCTATTTAGTCCAATCACCTGTCATTATGCTCCACTAATCACATCTCAATATATCATCACAGCGGGACAGGCCCATCCGCAGGGAATGAGGTCATCATTATTCGACAGGGGACATACTTATTTCTGCAATTAGGTTTCATCTCATGATCAAAGAGACCCCATGTAATCTAATTATTCTTCTTCGCTCACGGGGTGGACTTAGTTACCATATGTGTCTATTTGGGTGAGCTCCTCTTTTTGACACGTGAGGAAATGAAGGATTACCAACTTGTTCAGCTTGAGACCCAAAATATCTATTATAAGCTGAACACAAAAATGAAACAGACTCTCCCACCATTGTTAAGTTAAATGTACTTTTCTAGAATGATGTACAGTCAATCACAGATGGCAAGAAAACATTAATGCTTGCTTCTGAAACTGACAAGTCCTGTTAGAGAGGCAGTAGTACACTGTCAGACATATGAAGGAAGCAAACAAACACATGACTGACCTACTTTAATGCTGTCAAAAACTATGTGAAAGTGGTTTTCCTCTTGCAGCATCTCATGTCATTCTTCTCTGCTTTTATCTTTTGCATATTATTTATGCTGCTTTTGTGTTTTCTGTGGGTCATATTTTCTGACCTTTCTTAGGTAAATTCCCTTCAATTGGAATCATGAAAATAAATCACATATATTATCCTTATATTACCACAACATTTGACCAAGTGCCACAGTAAGAACACTCATGTAGCTTTTACTGTAGGTCCTGACCTGCTTTGGTCAAGGCAGTGGCAAAACAGCTTTACCGTACTGTTTTCTCAAACGGGCTACATAGAAATGACCCTGCTATGCCCCTGTCTCACATTTGCTGCTGTCAGGCTCACCCTAATTGTTGCATTGACTTCCTGTCCTTTAGAAATGAAGCTCCTGGTGAGCAAACACTCAAACTGTTTACACACATACGATTAATGATGTACCACTATCATCATGATTTCATTAGTTATAAACAAATAGGGATCTCATAGGGCAACACCCACACCATGTTTTTCACAGAGTACAACCGGGGTCACTCAAGGTCAAATGTCATGTGAACAAAGGAAAGAGCACATACAGTATAGTATCCTATGAGAACCTGTAGCTAATATTGGAACAGCCTGGGCCAACACATTGACCTTGAGGGGTTGGCTCCAAAAGCAAGTAGATCCCTATAGAATCCTATGTTAAAATGTTCAACTTTACAGCTATTTGGTACAAACAGTTTTGGATTCTATAGTTTATTTCCACCTCTGAAAATGCTGTATGAATTATTATATAACTCCCCTGGGTAGACAGTGATATTTGTGCATAATTATGGGCACAGGTGGTGTTTTGAACAGATACGTATGCCCAGGTCAGAGCCTCCTAGATTTCCAAATGAAACCCACCTCAGTCCCACTCATACCACACATGTAAGTCCATTTTTGGATCACAGTCAGCAGGTAGTGGTGTCAGTGTGGCTCCTTTTTAAGCTTCCAAACAGCTCATTAGACTCCTATGGGTGATATCACAGAGGGTTAGTCCATCTTTAATATACTGTACGCCTGTTTTGATTGGCACTTTTCACTGAATCCACGATTCATTCCACAGTCACACATTGGTGGTGGTAAGCTACATGTGCAGCCACGGCTGCCCTGGGGTGCATTATGAACACCAAACACTCATTTGCATACATACAAGGCAAGGTGGGTGAAGTGTCTTGCCCAAGCACACAACAACAATGACAGTGATGGGGCTAACTGGGGTTGAACCCCCTGGCTATAGGACTCTACCTCCTAAGCCACTGCTGCTACAAATGGATTCTGCCCCCAGTGGACACTGACTGTACTGCAGTTTTTGATATTTGCACATTTGACCCCATGGCCCAAACATGGAGGTTGCCACACATGAGTGCAATGAATAAATTACTGACACACTGTATATTTAAATAGCAAATAATGAAGAATTAAATTAATATTTTAAATAAGTCATTTTAGTGTGGTTAAAAATGCATTCGCGGCACCATTGAAGATCACATACTTATAAAGGCAATCTATATGCAAATAGGTTTTTTCTCTCCTTTTTTTTAGTTTTAGTTGTAATCAGTGGTCTAAGCTTTTCATAATCTTTAAATCCACAGGTATGCGTATCCTGGTGAACCTGCTGTTAGACACTCTACCCATGCTGGGCAACGTGCTGCTGCTCTGCTTCTTCGTCTTCTTCATCTTCGGCATCATCGGGGTACAGCTGTGGGCGGGGCTACTGAGGAACCGCTGCTACCCTGAGGAGAACTTCACCCTGTGAGTTTAAAGCTGAACACCAGCTCTGTGTGTGGTGCTGATAATGAGAGAAAGTGTGTGTGAGACAAAATGTGACCCTGCCCTTTAAAACCCCTGTTTTTCTTTTCATGTCATACTGTCTTACAGTCTTACCATCTTCTAAAGCTGCAAAGCCAAAGTAATAGTGTGATTTTTCTCAGTGTGCAATAAGAACATGATTAGATTCCAGCTGCATTCCTCCGTATCCGCAACCCTACATGACAGCATCACCTACTGTGTCTATGTGTGAGTGACATTCTCCAGCGTTCGGCAGAGTTGATTTCTGAGCATTCTCCGTTTCCCTTTTTGTGCTGGCATCAGCTCACTAGAGAGACACATACCCCTGATGCGTGTGTGGCAATATGTATATACGTAAGCCATATACTCCTCTGTGCCTTTGTGCAATGTCTCTGATCATGCTGACCCAGCACATACTAATGACAGATCTAATAGCCAGATGAAAGGGGACACATGTCCGCCAGCAAGCAGTGTCCTGCTTTGTCCGTCCCTTAATGTTGAAAGCTGCCGTTTACTATAAAAGCCTCTACTGTAATCACTTCATGAGGTTATTTTAAGCAATGTTTTACTACAGTACATTCATCTTTCTGTGCCTTAGGAGTAAGGTCATGTGCAGTGCGTATTTTCCTGAAAAAGGTCAAACAAAAATAATGAGAAAAGTTTACCTCACAACATTATAAAGGCGCCGGGTTCACTCCCACACAAATACATACTGGATAATACCATTCAGATTATTTCCTTTGTATTTATACAGCACCAGTCATAATACAAGATTATCTTAAGGTGAGTCACAATCAACACAGAGACTGTAAAGGGCCTAGGAGAGCAAGCTTAGAGTGATGGGAGGCAGGAAAAACGTCTTCACAGAAGAGTCAATCCTCTGTCAGAACACAGATCTACATGGATGGTCATCTGCCATTTTTGGGTTCGGTGCAGGAAATTCAGGGGCAATTTTATGGTCCATGTCTTTACTGCAGAAACCAGCCCCGTGGGTTAAATTACAGGAACCTTTAGCGGAGTCCTTGCGGCCCTGAAAACGCCTGGGTGGAACTTAAAGGTTTACTTGATGCTGATTGGGTTTATGCAGAGCAAGATATAAGGTCAACAGGAAACGAGCAGCATTTTTAAAGCCCTGCAGAAACTGAATAGTAAATAGGATTTGGCTTCTTTGAGGCGTCTTGCTATCTCGTTCATAGCCTCTACTGCCATCTACGCACAAAACACACAAAACAGAAAAGCACAGCCACCTCAGCTCGCTCCATGTTAATCTCCATCCTTGATTTCGTTGTCTCTGCTTTTGTTCTCAGCACGTAGCTGTTTACCCACAATCACATCAGTGTGATTACGCCCCTATTACGTCGGCAACGGGTCCTACTCTACAGTGGAGACAAAGTGGCCGAGAGGGGCCAAGTGAGTGGACGTACCTATAAATTTCCACCTCCCCATTGTGCCCCGAAGTTCCTGTGGTGGAAACACATATTTTGTCAAAGAGGAAAGTTTAAAGTCTAGTCTGAAAAGTAGAGTCTGCATCGCACTCCAAACGAGAGAGCCTTGCTAATTGAAGAATTGACCTCCCAGTCTAGCTTTAGCGATTCTGGGAAGCACAAACAAATAGATCCGAGAGCAAAGTGCCATGATTGGGTTAAAAGTTACAATTAGATAGAGTATTGTTATGTTAAGAGGATTTAAAGGTCCCATATGGTGACATAAATTTAAATTTGCCTGTTAAAGACTTGACAAAATAAAGTATGTTGGTGTTCTCTGATTTCATTGTGAGACAAGATCCAGAAGAAAACTACCATTATGGACATATTATTTTCCATAAATAACTACTGAACTAATAATGATATGTATGTGATTCCAAATGCTAGTGTTCGGTTTTCATGGTCAAAGTATCCAGTAAAAAGGCTTAATGTAACAATATTACTTTTGTGTGCAATAACATTATGGAGGAAATGAGCATTGGTTCACATGAGAGCTTTTTACTAATGATTTGTACTGTCACAAATTGCAAAGGTTCAGAATGTCTTGATTTTCCTGTTGCCCATCTTGTGCAGATTTCTCAGCACTGGCAATACTGAGCAAGTTTATATTTGTACAGCTTGTATTTCACATCAGAAACTTTATATATGTACCCCAGAACCCAAAAAAGATGCATTTTCACAGTGGGACCT
>JAQQAE010006576.1:0-16572 GCA_029823295.1 Pseudamia nigra
TCAACACAACAACAATACAATCAACACTACATTTCAAAATAAAACAGGAAACAGAAAAGCATAAATCATGACAAAAACATAGTGATAATGACAGGAATAAATGAATAAAATAAATAAATATGAGCTAACAACATCAACCAAAAATGAACAATATAATAAGCAAAGTGAACATAACAAGCACATGGACAAAAATGCATAAAATAAGAAAAAAATGGACAAAAAATGATCAAGAAAATGAGTGAAGTAGCCACAACAAATTGTGGCAAAATAAATAAAAGAACCCATTTCAATTTCACATCCTACCTTTATGAGTGGCAGCCTTACACCACCATGAAATTTGTTGACAAATCATATTGTATTGTACAACCCTATTTCCAAAAAAGTTGGCTCACTGTGTCAAATATAGACACGCTTAACCCCATATTTCATTAAAATACCACAAATACAACATATTAAATGCTGAAATATATTCTTCAAAAAAATACATTACATGCCCATTCTGAATTTGATGCTTGCAGTATATTCAAAGTTGGTCTGTGATCATGTTTCTCACTGTGTTGCATCACCTCTAATTTTATCAACACTCTGAAAGCATTTGGGAACAGAGCAGCCCAAATGCTGTGATTTTGAAAGCGAGTGAAAGATGTTGTCTACTTGGCAGTATAATGTATGTTGTTTCAAAACCTGGTTATATTGTCCAGCATTAATGTTACCTTCACAAACATGCAGGTTACTCAAAACTCTACAGAAAGTGTCAGGGTCAAAGCCCCACAACTAAACATCTGTTTACAGAAGTTTCAACAATCCCCTGATCCATCGACCCAGCCCCCGCACCCCCGCAGCCCCTACAGGTACATTCATGTAAATTTCTACAGGAGACCGAAAAGGCAGTGAAATCAATCAAATCACCGGAACCAATCAGAGAGAAGAATCACAGTTATCAAATCACAGAGAACAACGGTCGCCACGGTAACGGGGCTCAGCCTCTCATCTGATTGTGTCCCTATGTTTGACTTGAATTAAGAAGGTTTATTCTGGTTTTTTAAAAGGTAAAATGATGCATGTAGTTACAGCTGAAGATGTTTTTAATATCAGTCCATAACGATAATTATCCTGATAAATGTCAAAACATTCTTTTACGGCCGAGCTCTGATCCTGAGTAAAACCCGACGTTGAAAATGATGATTATTTGTTGTTTGAATTCATCCTAAAATTTAAAACAGGATGAAAAGGACAGAAAAGACACAAAAACACAAACACACTATTGTGTCTTTTTGGCCTTGGTGACGTTTTTGGCAAATTTGATTCCATTCAAACCCTCATGATTGATGAATGATTCCTCGATTACAGGATTTAAGGTGTAATTGTCATTATAAGGCTCAGTTTTGATTTTTTGGGCACAGATTCATGTTTGATTTTAACAGCTCAGATTCACATGTCATATCATAAAACGTTCGATATTACAGAGTTCGGTTCAAAGGAGCAACGACTGTTTGCAAGTGAAAATGTGAGCTCGAGTTGCAGTCGGTGGAAAATGTCCACAGACACACGAGTCCGTAGATCCTCACCTCTGACAGATGGAGTCCTGATGAGGCCACGCCCCCCAACGTGAGCTTTGGCTGCCGGGAAGCGGAACTGACCCGGAATGGCTGCGTAGGCCTGGGGGGCGTAAAAGACCGGCGCGCCGAGATACGCTGCTGAGGGGTCATACACCTGTGGGGTGGGGAGGCGTCAGGTGAAGTGACGTAACAGATTCAAAGGAAGATTGGAAATAACCATCAAACATTTGGGCAGCTTCAACACTGTGGAAGGAAAAGCTCCACACTGAGTCCAAAGGAGAGGAGGCTCAACATTTTCCATTCATTCTGAAGACATACAAACTGTTATTTGTGGTTGTTATCTGAGGCTGTATGTGGGGTGTTTGACTGTTGGACCAGTACCACAGTGTATATGGGGTATTTGTGGTACCTGTCCCAGGGTGTATGTTGGATAGTCAGTCTGCAGCAGTGAACTCCCCCTCCCTCCAGTTCCTCTCGTATAACGGACGTAACTGTCTTTATCCACCGGTTTGGCCAAAGTGACCTCGATCGGAGACCCGTCCAAAACCTGCAAACAACACACATGCTGCGATCATTCGCCTTTGGTCATTCTAACGTAGATTCTACATCAGGAAGTCCTGTTATTCTGTCTTTAACCATCTTAAATGAAACTCTCTGTGAAGGTTCTCAGTCGTCCAGGTCATAGTATCCAAAGCCTGTGCTTTTTCTTCCGTTGACTGGACTGGTTTTTTGGATTGAAGACGTTTTGTTGCCTATCCAGGGAGCTTCTTCAGTTCTACCTGGTCTCATGCAGGCATCCAGAATTAGTCCTCTGTGACTCAGGATCCACCCTTTCACCCTAAGAGGACCAGGGTCGTTGCAGAGTCGTTAGGGCCCCTGTCCCTGGCAGAGGCAGGGTTGTGGAGGGTCATTAGAGGTTTCACCCTGAGGATGGTGACGGGATTCCGGGGTCATTCACCCCCTGCCTTCCATCACCATCCACGATCCTCCACAACCCTGCCTTTGCCAGGGACAGGGACCCCCTGTAACGACCCTGGCCCAGGTGAAACTAGCACCTCTTAGGATGAAAGGGTGGATCCGGAGTCACAGAGGATTAATTCTGCAGGTCCACATGAGACCAGGTAGAACTGAAGAAGCTCCCTGGATAGGTAGCGAAATGTCTTTGATCCAAACATCCAGTCCAGTCGACAGAAGAAAAACCACATGCCTTAAATTAAATTGATGTTATCAATATGGAGATGAAACAGGTTAAACAACCGTTGTAAGACTCTGACCTTTCCATTGAGCGCATTCATGGCATTGATGGCGTCGTCTCTCTGACTGAAATGGACAAAAGCGTAATCTCTGATTTTCTTCACTCGCTCCACTGCACCTGAACAGGGTACATTTAAAAAAACCATCAAGTTTCTGGTCCATGAATAATGAAGGTGGGACTGCAACTAAACAGAAACATGTTAAAATCAGAACTAAACAGTTACAGCAGGCGAAAATACATATTTAGTGTCCGTTTCTATTTCTGATTTAATTGGGATTGCGAAATGCATGTTTATGATCATTGCAATCTGAAAAAAATAACAACCCCAAGTGGCCTTAAACGTCTGCACGGAGCTGTAGATGAGTGTCCAGTGTGGCTTTAAAGACCCTTCGGCTGCTGTGGAGGGTGGCAGTACCTGGTTTGACGCTGTTGAACTCCGTCTCGATGGTCTCCTCGGTGGTCTGCAGCATCAGGTTCCTGACGTACAGGATTTTCACAGCCGCCATTGTATCCTCGTCCACCTCCACCTCAGGCTCCGCCCAGTCCACCGCGATGCCGTGACCCCACAGCTGGATGCGACCTGGCACAGGTGAAAGGACAGTTCAATGCCATTTGAACCGGAGACATATGATTTATCTTAAATCTTAAATCTTAAAGTTTCTCTCATTAAATAAAAAAATCGACCTAACTCAACAAAGATAATCAACTAAATTTAAAAGATGATTTCAAAGATAAATTAACAAAAAATGAATACAGTGATCACTAAAATAAACCAAATGGAGCAAAGTAATCAACAAAATAAGAACAATATGAGGGAAAAATGAGCAAAGCAGCATATTTATGTAACAAAATTGTCTGTGAAATGAACCCATCCATCAACTTCCTGTTATCCTGGACGGGGTCTCGGGGGCAGCAGCCTAAACAGAGAAGCCCAGACGTCCCTCTCCCCAGCCACCTCTTCCAACTCCTTGGGGGGGACCTCCAGGTGTTCCCAGGCTGGCTGAGAAACACAGTCCCTCCAGCATGTCTGGGGTCTGCCCCAGGGTCTCCTCCCAGTAGGAGGTAGTTTTGCCAAGCAGAGATTGGACCACCCAGCTCCCACCTTCAACTGCCACCCAAACCACACAGCACCAGACCCTCATGACCCTTCCTGCAGGTGGGGGGCCCACAGGAAGTCATAAGGGTCCGCTGAAACCTGTCACCTACGACCAATTTGTCTTGGGAGACTCTACCAGGGGAGAACTGCCCCCGACAGTATAGGTCCTAGAATCACTCAGGCACACGAACCCCTCCACCAGGATAAGGTGGCGACTCAAGGAGGAGTTGAAATGACCCAAAATGTGCAAATAATCAACAGAAATATGCAATAAAATAAGCAAAAAATGAACCATTAGGTCACGGTCGGGTGTGTTATCGTTCAAACACGGGTCATTTCATGAACAATTCAAATCCAATGAACAGACTGAATCCAATGGATGTTTTATCAGATCAGACAAAGTCAAGACATTGTTATTGTGTGTTTGTAACATAAGCTGCTTCCACCGGAGATCGTTCCCCTCGTCCTGATTCTGATAATCTTAAAGTGTCAAATACATCATAAAAGTAAAGACAACATGATAACATGTCAAAGTCTCCTTCTGACTCACTTAAGGATGCGTTATCAGCAGCCAATCAGAGCCTGGGTCACTGGGTCAGTATCCAATGGGGGGTGGTGTTGTGATAAGATAAACGGTATATGATGAGAGTCCACAGATTTCACAAATTCCCATAAAGACCGTGAAACATTTGAGTTCCCTGAAGGATTCCCGAGCATCCAGAAGTGCTTCACAGCGGAGTGAAAAAGCTTTTAAACATTTGGTAAATGATCTGATAATAAAGTTCTCTGTAAAGTCAAACACCTCGACGGTAACTGCAGATGAATGTTTTATTGCTCAGTGTTTGTGCAAAAGCGAGGCCTTTAAAGGGTGAGGTTTGTTTTCGTACAGTCATGTTTTATTGTCACTCTGGTGTGTGGAGTTCAGCGCACCTCGCCACAGGCTACCAGTCCGCCAATCCCCTCGTTGAATCACCACCTCATGGTGGTGGAGGGGTTTGTGTGTCTGACTGATCCTAGAAGCTATGTTGTTGGGGGCAGTTCGCCCCTAGTAGGGTCTCCCAAGACAAACTGGTCCTAGGTGACAGGTCAGACTAAGAGTGATTCAGAAGACCCTTATGACTATGTCTTCCTGTGGACCCACCACCTGCAGGAAGGGTCGTAAGGTGCTGTGTGGTTTGGGTGGCAGCTGAAGGCGGGGGTCTGGGTGGTCCAATCCCTGGTTGCCAAAACTACCTCCAACTGGGATTAGGCCCTGGGGCAGACCCAGGACATGTTGGAGGGACTGTGTCTCTTGGCCGGCCTTGGAACACCTGGGGGTCCCCCCAGAAGAGCTGGGAGAGGCTTCTCTGCTTCGGCTGCTGTCCCCACGATCCTGACCAGGACAAGCGGAAGGTAATGGATGGATGGACAGTCCACCCATTAAAGTTGATTTTATCAAATACAGGCATGGCTAAAGATGACCCTTAACCTCTTAAACACAAATGCAACATAAGATTTCGTAACTTTTTCCTTGATATATGAGTTATTGCACGTTAACGCGTTAATCTGGGTTAACGTGTTAATTTCGACAGCCGTAGTTTTTAGATTTGGTTTTATTTCTGCCGCTTCCCCTTTTAATTTCGCTTCTTTATTACTTGTATTTTATCTATTTACTTATTTCAAGGCTGCACAGCAGTGGTTCAACATCTGTAGTTTTTTAAAATAAAGTTGACTTGACTTGACAACTTCAACGCCAACATATCAAATATTACAATCCTACAAAACGAGGCTGGGGCTTCGGTTAATGGATTTTGAAATCTGGTTCCTCCATGCACCGAAAGAGAATTCTCACGTTTTATTTACCTTTAATCTCAGGCTTTTCGTCACGACAACGTGAAAACCACACCGTGTTACCTGGCAGCAGTTTGCGGCGAGCCATGGCGGCAGCTCGGTGACTCTCGTACTCGACGAAAGCGAAGCCTCTGTTCTTGGATTTGTCCGCGGCGCTCGGGTACACGATGACGTCCATGACCCCGTCGGTGACCTTCCTCATCTCGGACAGAATCTCCTCGCGCTTTTTAGTTTTGGGAATCCCGCCCACGAACAGACGGCAGTTATCGACACTGGCGCAAACACCGAGGAGTCGGCCGTTCCTGCGGAATGAAGGACATGAAATATGACAGCGACCGTGGCTAAAGGACAGTGAATGACCCTGACCTGGGAAAGGGTCGTAAAGGGGTTTCTGAGGTTTTTAAGATACATTTCAGTCCCTAAGGTCTCCGTGTCTTCAGTCACACTTCTATCAGTTTTGTTTGAGGCATCTGGTTTTATTTTTGTTCATTCGCTTTGTTCATTTTCAGCTTCAGGTTTGGACAAATCAGTATTTAATGCAGGTTTTTAGTTGACCTCTCTCTCTCTAATTGACCTTTTCCACTTATCCTGGTCAGGGTCGCGGAGGCAGCAGCCGAAGCAGAGAAGCGCAGATTTCCCTCTCCTCAGACACCTCCTCCAGCTCCTCTGGGAGGACCCCCAGATGGTCTGCCCCAGGGCCTCCTCCCAGTTGGAGCTAGTTTTAGCAACCAAGGATCGGACCACCCAGGTCCCTGACTTTAGCTGCCACCCAAACCACACAACACCAGACCCTTATGACCCTTCCTGCAGGTGGTGGGTCCACAGGAAAAGTCATAAGGATCTGCTGAATCGCTCTTAGTCCGACCTGTCACCTAAGACCAGTTTGTCTTGGGGGACCCTACCGGGGGCGAATTACCCCCGACAACTTAGTTCCTGGGATCAGTCAGACACACAAACCCCGGTTCAAGGAGGGGCTGAAATGAACCAAAACCATCAAAATCAAAAGAACCAATCAGAACAAGGATTTTTTCCAGAATGAGCAGCAACAAAAAAAAAAAAAACAGAACAGAATGATCAAAACACAAACAAATTCATATATTTATGCAGGTAGATCAAAAATGAACTAATAATGAAGATAAATTATCATAAATTCAACCAAAATACATATATTACCAAAATGAACAATAATGTAGCAAACATGAAAAAAGCAAATAAAAGTTATCCTATAATTAAAAAAAATTTACAAAAAAATAACGAAAATGCTAATGCTGTCACCAAAATCAAGAAAAATGTAACAAAAATATTTAAAATAACAAACATGAGTTAGCCAATAATGAAAAAAAGGAGGAAAAACTTTACAACAATACTAGTATTGTCACCAAAAATAACAAAAGTTTAACAAAGTTTAAACCAGATGTTTACAAAACAAAAACAAACAAAACAACCAGTAAAAAATTCAACAAAATTATCAATGGCATCATTGTAAATCCTCCAAATATGGGCATTGACCAGAAATGTTCTAATCCTGCTGATCACATGATCAGAACAATTAACAGTGCAGCCCAATCACTTAGTTTTTTGGTTTAATTTCACTGTAAATGAGTCATTTTTGTAATGTAAGTAATAAATGAATCTCTTCTATGTTATATGTCTTATTGCATAAGTTTCACCTTTTATTAATGATAATTTAAAACCGTGAACAGTCGTCTGGTTTCTTCCTCGTCGATATCAACTACTCTTAAAATACTTGGCACAGCTCCCCGGCGGCGTTGCTACGCTCGCACCTGATCTCGTAGTTGTTGAGCTGCTTCATGGCCACTCGCGCTTCCTGTTTGTTGCCGAACGTGACGAAGGCGTAACCGCGGTTGTTGCCGTTGAAGTCCATCATCATCCTCACCTCGTAGATCTTCCCGAACTGGACACGGAGACATGAAAAGACGACAAACATCAGACGCGATTACACGTGTCGGCCTTCAGGGCGTCCACACCGAGCAGCATCGCTTTTGCTGAGTCATCTGTACGTTTTTTTGTCCGATTCAAACCATTCAAACTTCATAAGTTTCATCGTATACAGGACATCTCTGCTATTGCTTTTCATAATTCTAACCTTTATAATATTTAAAATATTAAGCTTGTTTGACAATTTTTTTTCCCACAGGAAATGAATTGAGAGCTCTAACGCAATGAGTACAGTTGACCCTTTATTTACTTTAACATTGTGGAAACAGTTGTCAACGTGGTCAGTACTTTTGCACCGATTGGTTTGTTTGTGTATTAGAAATTCAAATGGTCATGGATGGACTTTAGTGATCTTTGAAATGGACAAAGGACCGAATGATTAGTGCAACCCACCATTCATCCTAACAGCATGGCAATACCTCAGGGGTCAGTCTTAGGCCCACTGCTCTTCAGTATGTATATTAAGGCGCTACCTGAGGTTTGTCCTTCAGTCGGCTGCCAAATGTATGTCGATGACACTGTCATCTATGCATCTGCAAAATCAGCTCAGACAGCTGCTGACCAGTTACTCTGTTTCACGGCGGCTTGTTTGTTCCCACCTGACACTCAACATTAAATAAAACTGCTGCAATTTGCTTTTCAACATGAAAACATGAAGGCAATTTTTGTTTAAAATAAATACTGAACTGGTTGGTGAAGGAGTCATTCTGCACTCACATCGTAAATTTGACAGACAAGTCGAATACATCTGCATAAAAGTAAGATCCATTGTCAACTGTTTCCAGTTCATTAGAAGTTCTCTCTGGTTAAGGGTGAACTCACACTGGCAGTTCGTTCCGCGCCTGGGCATGTTTCACACCTTTAGCACGGATCGTTTGAGTAAACTGAGATCGCAGCCGCCAACCTGCGACCACACGTGGTGCCATGGCCAGCTTCGCTCAGGCACGTGTACATTACTCACAGTGCCCTGGCAGAGCTCAGTAGAGGAGGCCTCTGAGTGCAAGAAGCTGAGGTACATGGAGCATGGTACCGATGCACAACAGCCAGGCTGGAAGGTGAGTTTCCACCAGTCAAAGTAGGCTGCAAAGGGTTTGTAGCCACCTCAGCATCCAAGCAAGTTGGGAGTGCGTGGGAAGTCCCATCGGCAAGAAAAAGGACTCCACCTGGGCCTTCAAGTGAGTAGATGGTATCTAGGGGGTGAACCTGGGATGCTGGGATTCACTGCTGAACCCTCTGGAGGTGTCTGGGCCCTATCAGTGAAACACTGAAGAAGGAAGGCACCCACTTGAGAACCCAGAGGATGCCCTCGCCTTCGCTCACTTGGTCATCCCACAGAGTCTTGTTAGACTCTCAGGTATCCAAGGAGGGACAGTAACATCTTGTCCCACACAGCGGATCTTGCATCTATCATACGACAGTAATTCCTGGTTGCAAGCCTCACAGACAACTTTAAATCTGATAAAATCCACGTACAATCAGACGGTAAACATCCCGGACAAAAAGCCCACTAGTTGGCACCACTGCCACGTTCTGGAGAAGCATCAAATGTTTAGCTTTGAAAATTTCATAGGCTGTTGTAATCTGAAACGTATTTTTAAATGTTTGCATGGTTCTTGTAGCGCTGTGGTTCTAACGATGAGAACTGTCACCTTCTCACACAGAGGAACCAGCTCATCTTCAAACAGATCCCTCGGCAGCTTCCCCACAAAGATCTCGCTGCCTCGCTCTGGTGGTGGTCCGTCCCATCCGGGCGGGGGGCCGCCGTACCGCCGCTGGCCATTCTCCTGGAACATTCATAATCATCACAGTTTATACAGGTGTGGACACTGATAAACAGAAATCCAATTAAATTTTCAATCCAAACGTACAACCCCAGATGTACTAAGATGTGCTTTGACTTACATTTCATTGTAGACAGTATGAACACATTTCATGTTTTGTTTGATCAGGGTCTTTATTATTTTTCAATATTAGAAAATATACAAATGTGCGTCCCTTGTTGTGAGGGTTGTGTCAGGAAGGGCATCCGACGCAAAAAACCTACGACAGATCATTGGTATCTCGCTGTGGCGACGCCTGAGGTGAGCAGCCAAGAGGAGAAGAAGAAGAAGATACAAATATGCTCATGGTACATGGATGAAAATATTTCTGTTGCAGGTTAAAAATGGATTCAAATCATCTTTAAAAAAGTGTTTTAACAGCTGATTTGAACAGAAGATTTTAAACATGGTTTGGTCCAAAAGGAGCCTGAGAGAACTGTCAGGAGGACAGATGGGTTGGCATCGACATTTTGTCATTAGATAAACAGAAACTGATTTAAATCTTCAAAAATAAAGTTTCTTTAACATGGATAATAAAGCATTAGATATTCACCACTCTGTGATGCCTCACATAAGCACCGGTGTGGTAAGTGGATGCCTGTGAAGATTCTCAGTCGTCCAGATCCTGGTATCCAAGGCGTGTGGTTTTCCTTCTGTCGACTGGACTGGAAATTTGGTTTGAAGACGTTTCACTACCTGTCCAGGAAGCTTCTTAAGTTCTAAACTAAAGAAGTTCTGAACTGAAGAAGTTCTGAATTGAAGAAGCTTCCTGGATCGGTAGCGAAATGTCTTCAAACCAAATTTCCAGTCCAGTCGACAGAAGGAAAACCACGCGCCTTGGTGGTAACTGGATGTATGGATATGTTTAAATGCTTGGGGTTCAGTGCCTTAAGCTGAGCTGCACCGGTTCTCCAGCTCTGGATGAGATGTGAGCATTAATATCAGGACACAGGATGCCCATTATTCCCATAATTCTCGGATGCACTGGTGCAGGTGGCAGGTCTCTGCTTTTTCTCTACCTTGTTCTTAAAATGTTTGTATATACACTGCTTTTTTCAATCTTCTTTTGTGAGATCAATTTGGGATTGCTAGGCAGAGAAGAGTTTACTCCAGAGAGGACCTCCTGGATGTGAAGGGCTAACCAACCAATCCCACTGGATCTGAAGACTCTGTGTGGTTTCAGGGCTGGTGTCAGAGCCAAAGGCAGGAGATTCAGGTGCAAGCCTTTGCGACTGACTATACTGATGGACAACGTGAACTTACTACCCAACAAAGTGGATGAGTTGGAGGCACTGGTGAGGAGCCAGAAGGAGTTGGAGAGTCTAGCTTCATGTGTTTCTGTCAGATCTGGCTGAACAGTGACTGAACAGACTCCTCTGTTGAAATACCTGGATACACCGTGGTTCGTCTGGACAGAGACGCCAAAAAGACTGTACAGAGGAGCAGCTGCAGTGGACGACGAACATCACTACGTTACAGGACATCCTTCATCCCCACCACATCCGACTGTTCAACACCACAGCTGATGGAGACTGAAGACTGTGGACACTGAAGACATCTGACGGATAAAATCTTTCTTTCTATGGGCTTGTCAATGAATGACCCTTAAAAGGATCAATAAAGTTCATTCAATTCAAATCATATCAACACATCTCACTCAGGATCAGTGAGAAAACCTTTGTCAAACACTAACACACACAGCTATAGTCACAAATTCCAGTTCAAACTTTCCTCGGCTATGAGGATGCCTTATGTGGACCTAAGTCCAGAACCTCGGTCCACTTCGCTGACGTCCGATGCATCTGGTGCATAAAACAGGCACCGTGCGCTCCAACATGACATTAAATATTGTACAATGGTGTGTGTTAGTGGTTGACAAAGTCTTTCCTACTGATCCCAAATCCCTCCAGATCTGTCTGTGAGACACAAATCCTGTGTTTAATATATTAAAGATCCAGTCCCATCCCGAGCTGTGGAACCACTGCAGGTGCCAGTAAATCAAGTTATGAAAGTGTGACTTGGTATTTGACAGGATTTCGAAGTTGCTGAAAATTTAGCCACTTACCTATTTTCCTCAGAAATTGGGCCAAATTGAGCCAGGAAACGTCACAAAATATACCATATGTCACATTGTCAGATTCTGCTAATTCATCTTTGGCCAAATGACGAGTAACTGCACTGAACCAATAACTGAACCGTGGAACTACACAACATTACTGATGATCGTGCTGATCCATTGTACAAAGCCCATTATGTCCATTATGTTACACCACAGCTGAAGGAAGGGTTCTTTATTTGACTGTTTTCCCATTTGTTTTTATGTATTTGACCCTTCTCTTCATTGTTTTATTCATTTTCATTAAATTGGTTTATCATTTTAGTCCTTTTTGTGAATTTTTGTTGTGTTTCCTTAATGTTTTGTTTAGATATTTTGTTATAATTTGTCCTAATTGTGTTCATTATTTTGCTTATTTTTGTTCATTTTCATTGTTTTGGTTCATTTACTTGATCGCATTGTTCATTTTGTGTCATTTTTAAAAAATGTGTTCATTTTTTAGTTCTTTTATTGATTTAGTGCTTACTATGTTCATTTTGATTTATTATAATATGTCACTTCCATCACTGGTTGCAGATCCTTGGTTTAGAGCTTTAGTATAATATTTATTTATTATATAGTTTTATTGTATTTAAATGTCTTGATATATTTGCGTTCCTTCGGTCCTGTTTTTGTCATCGGGGTCAGTTTCAGAGTCATCCATTGCTATGAGTTTAGGTCTTTTGTCCATTAAGGGCCCCTCGGTCCACGCCAGGTGTTTCCCTACCTGCCTCAGCTGGTATCCGGTTTGCTGCATTAATGCCCTCAGTGCCGCCTCCTTCTGCGTCCCCGCCAGTCCATCCCCGCTTGCTTTCTGATTGGATTCCATTGGGTGTGATTGACAGCGATATATAAATCAGGGAAATTAGGGGTGCTCGCTGGAAACAGAGGAAAACAAGCAGGGTCAGTATAGATTCCTGTGCTCTCGTTGTATGCAGATGATGCACATGTATTTTTTAAAGCTATGAACAGATACGAGATAAAGGAACAGCATCAAACATTTCACTAAATCACCCAAAATTAGCCATAATCCAGATGTCTAATTATGAATTTTGTCCCTGACTGTGTAATTAAACTATTTATAATCATAAAACCAGCCTGTGTAATTATATTTACACATAAAGCTGTAATTTAAAGATTTTTAGGTGATCTGATAGGTTGATTTATTGATCATTTCTGCATTAGTCTGATAATTGTTGTTTATTTTCTTGCTACTTTTATTATTCTGTTAAGTTTGATAAAGGTTTATTAATTTTACATTAAATTTGTCACTAATTCTGTCCATTTTTTTGCATTTTGTTACTTTAAAAAAAAAAATGTTCATTTTTGTTAACTTTGTTTATAATTTTGGTCCATTTTTATTATTTTTTTGTTCATTTCACTTTCAGTTTTTGAATTTTTATTCAATCCATTTAAATCTTGTTTATTCTTTTTTATTTTGTTGATAATTCTATACATTTCACATTTCATCATAATGGTGAATATATAGTAACATTAATAATTTTGTTCATTTTGTTGAAGTGTGTGTTTAAAGTTATTTCCATGTGCTTTTCAGGTGTTTTCTACTATTTCTTGATGATATTTTTGTTCAATTTTGTTTTATTTTTGTTAACTTTGTTCATGATTTTGATTTTGATTGTGTTGAAACATTCAGTATATTTTTTGTTATTTTGAATTTTTGTTCATATTTTTGAAAATTGTGCTAATCTGCTCACTGCTCATGTTATTTTTGATCCGTTGGATTCACTTTAATGATCTTTTTTACATTATTTTGTGTATTTCTGTTTGGTTATATTTTCTTTATTGTGTTTCTAATTTTGTAGATAATTTTACTTATTTTTATGCTGTTTTTCTTTCCTCTTTTGATAATTTTCCTATTTTTTGTTAATTTCATTCGTCTTTTTCACTGTAGCGTTAATTTGTTGATAATTTTTTGCACTATGTTATAACTGCAAATTTTGCCAAAGTCTAATTGCTGCCACATTTTAAATAAATATGAGCAGGTTTCTTTTAGCATCACAGTCATTCATCTTGACTGGTAGCGCTAGTTCTCTACGCCCTGAATACCTTCACACTGGAGGGTTTTCAGCATGAACAGCCATTAATGGTCATGTCGGAGCATCTCCAGACTTTGACTGGTCCAGTTGTAAACCTTCATTTATTGTGTTTGATTTGCTGCTGCTGCTGTTTCACATCATTGTCCTGCTGCAGAACCCAAGTGCTCCTCAGCTTGAGGTCATGACCTGATGTCCACACATTCTCCTTCAGGATTTTCTGGTTTAGAGCAGAATTCATGGTTCCACAAGTCGTCCAGTCCTGAAGCAACAAAGACCATCTCATCCCACCACCGTGTTTGACTGGTACGATGTTTCATCAGCCCACAGAATGTTTTCTAAAAGTCTTGGGCATCATCAAGATGTTTTTAGTCAAATGTGAGCTGAGCCATTGTGTCCCTTTGGGTCTGCCGTGGTTTCCCCTTGGATCACTCCCACTGTCAATGAGGAGGTAAAGTCAGGTAACAGGGCTTTACCTCCTCCTGTTCTCTCATTGGTCTGCATATCTGACCAATCAGAGAACAGAAAACTGATGCTTTTTTTTATGTTGTTCCAAAAGGAGAGTCAGGAGTTCGCTCATCGATCGACAGATTCAGAGGTTCGGACCGAATGGCTCCGCCCCCTGAGGGCGTCGGTCCTGGGAGATTGGACATGTGACCGCGGCTCATCGCGTCCTCCTCATCTGAACTGTGCTGCTCACCTCAAAAAACACATGCAAGGTCAAGGTCTACTGGGTAATCATTGACAGACTGTGGACACGCTGTCCATCCGACCGGCTGCTCGCACCGCAAACAAGACCGCAGCACTGCATTATGGGACCTGCAGTCCGAGACATTCCGAGAGATGTTGGTTTACTATCATTAATTATCGCCACAAAGTGTAAAAGATACAGAAAAGATACAACAAATTGAAGGTAATAAAAGATGGAGATGCTGTAAATGATGAAAAAGACTTAAACAGATATATATATATAAAAATAAAAGACATGACCAACCTAATACGCACCAAGATGACAATGAGCCCGTTTACATGCACAGAACTCCCACCGTCGTCGGATTTCCGAAGTTTTCAGATTACGAAGTGACCATGTGATCAGCATGTGCAGTTATCTGATTTTGAGAAATCGGATTACCACACCTGGATTTCCTCCCCAGTGCTCCCAGTGCACGTATACCCAGTAATCTGAAATCCATCGTTTTTTCATATTTGCGCATGTGTAGAAGAAAAACATTGCAGAAAATAGAGGCGACATCGTCACAACGTGAGCAGAAGAAAAAGACAATAAACAAAGCGTGAATCAGAGAAAAGTCTAAAGAGTCACTGCTGGATGAAGAAAAGACGAATGTCATGTGCAATAAAATGAAAACCCTCAACATCGACAGAAGAAATACAGGATGTTTCGGAAGTAACACGACGCGAAGAGTCAAACGTCACTACGAAGGAAATCCGATAACGGACTGAAACGTGTAAACCACGGTTTATGTCCCATTATTCAACGTATCCGATTACTCTGAGTCAGGCGTGTCAAACTCATGCCCCCCAACCAGTCACTGGAGCAAGTGATGTCACTGATCAGCATCCTTCAACCTGGGGGGGAGGAGCTAATCAGTGACATCACCCGCTGTAGTGAAAATGTAGGATCAGTTAAACAATGGAAGTGGAAGAAGAAGAATATTAAAGAATGAAGGCAACCATAGAGGGATCGATGCATGACTCAGCAAATCCCACTAATTGTAATTCTAATATTGACACGTGCATTCGGGCTGTTGACAAATCAAACTTTGAACCTGTTTAATTGTAGTTTTCACCTTCATGTGTCAGTTTGATGAACAGACCTATGATCAGTTTTACGATACTGAGAAATAAAATCTTCAGTAATGATCAGTTTTATAATTTCAGGAAGATGAAAACTAGAAAACCTGAATTTTGTTCCATCTCTGAGCACTCACACCTCCTGACAGCTGATTGGTCGATGAAAGCTGCAGGTCGTTTAAAGAACCGGTCTTTATCTACATTTTGATACTTAAATAAACTCTAAACCACGAATCCTTCTCTGTCGAAAAACGTCACAAAGTCAGCTGACTTTGTAATTCATGTGTTGTCATGGAGATGTAAAGCTGTGTGTCGAGGTTTAAAATGCATAAATCTGCTAATTCGTCCCCGGTTGTGAGGGTCGTGTCAGGAATCCGACGTAAAAAAAACCTACGCTGAATCATTGGTGTTTCGCTGTGGCGCCCCCTGTGGGCAGCAGCCCAAAGGAGAAGAAGAAGAGAAAGGTCTGACCCCAGAGGTGAGTTACTATAGCAACATGTCAATCAAACCCCAACACGGCAGTGATTTGTCAGATTATTTGCAGTAATATCTTAATAACAGATCAAAAACAAAGATGGACCGGATCACTTATTAGAGGATCCAAATAAAATGTGTAAAACTAAACAAAAATAAATAACGAATAAACTATTTTGACCTAGCCGTCCCACGCACATTTCCTAGTTGAAAATGATCTGTGTCGGACTATTGAAACGATGTGTGTTGAGACCAGACGGTGGCGTCACACGTTTAACTTGTATCGGTGGATCACGTGGGGATTTGTGATTTCTGGAAGTGCTCCTGATTTCCAGTGGAGCGTTCTGTCTGTTTTTGATGCAGTGCCGCCTGAGGACGCTGAGGTCACCAGCATCCGGTTTGACCTGCACGTCTTCAGCCCGACACGTTTCACACTCAGGAACATTTTTCACACACAGTTTGTCACAGATTGATGAACGTCTGTTCATCTTTACAGGAGAAAGTCTGTGTGTCTATAAGTCTGCTTTCATCCCAGTCATGTGACCGACCCGTTACCGGTTCAACTAGTTAAACGTGACCGACCCGTTACCGGTTCAACTAGTTAAACGTGACCGACCC
>JAQQAE010006577.1:0-16572 GCA_029823295.1 Pseudamia nigra
CCCAGTCCAAGGTGCCACAGCCCACACCCGCAGAGTACGCAGCCCTCAGCCAACCGGCCCCTGCCATGGCCCAGAGAGCATCTCCCCAGTGTGAGGGCGACTGTGCACCTCCCAGTCACAGCCCAAGGATGCAGCCAGCACAGCCTTCAGACCCACCGGAGAGCCCCCCCACACCCCAAGCAGGGCCTGGAAAAACTGGGGTGTAAGAAGATCCACATCCTCTCCCCTCCCACTCAACTGGACATGAGTGGTGTTGAGAATATGTGTGGGTATAGGTGTGTAAGGTGTGGAGAACTGGGTATGATTGAGTGGTAATTAAAGTGCATTTAAAATGGGGGTATAGGTGTGACTCTGTGCCCCCAAGGCCCTCAGTGTCTACAGTGCAATTAAAATTGGAGGAGTCTATGGCTGTGAAGGCAAGGGTGGAACCACGAAAGCAGCCCCACTTGCCACCCTCACGATAGCACAGACACTCCCCCAGAGTCCTATGTGTATGGCAATAATGCAATATATGTCTAATGCAGTTAAAAAGAAGAGGTGATGTTGAACAAAGCTGTGGGAGTGGCACTGCTCACCCCGCAACCCTGAAATGCGTGCGTGTACATGTGAACTGATGTACAGATTTATGTATTTAAAACCTCATATACTGTCACTGAGGATCATTTATTTTCAGATTTTCACTCCAACAGTAATCACTTAGGGCCCCACTTCCTTCTGACACTGATATTAGACGTGTAGATCTTGTAAAAGCTGAGAAAAACCTTGTTAATTGTGGGTGTGTCATTTTCTGAGAAATGGGCTCCAGGCTAAACAGGTTAACTATTCGGTCCATTATTAAGATATTATGGCAAATAATGTGATAAATCTCTCCTGTGCTGGGATTTGATCGACAGGATGCTATGGTAACTTCATATCTTCTATTTTTTCAATAACACTAAAATAACTGACCATAATATTACTTTGTTCAGCAATGTTTGGTGACATTTTCCTCAGTCAGTAAGCTAGCAATTAGAATTAGCTTACCCATCAGACCCCTGACATACTACACTCTGGTAGCTCTGCCGCCTTTGGTCCAAAAATGGTTACATGCTGCTTTTGGCTCCAAAATATTATCTAGGAAGGCACAACCCGATTGGCCTCAAAAGTGCAGTTCAGAAACCAATTGGTGATGTCACGGTCACTTTGTCCACTAATATATACAGTCTGTGGTTTTAATACATTAGCACAAACACCAACACATTAATTTAACTTATATCAAACATTAATTACCTAAAGTACCTTGGCTGTGTTAAACATAAAATTGGCTGATTTAAAAGCGCCAACAGTCCTTTTAGTCCATCCATCCATTTTCTACCCCTTAATCCTCACAAGGGTTGGGGGGGTGCTGGAGCTGATCCCAGCTGACTTAGGGCAAAGGCAGGGTACACCCTAGATGAGTCGCCAGTTCATCGCAGGGCTGACCATGGAGACAGACGACTGTTCACACTCACATTCATGCCTTTAGGCAATCTAGAGTCACCGATTCCCCTAATCCCTAGTGCATGTTTTCGGTTGTGGGACGAAGCTGGAGAACCCGGAGAGAACCCACACAAGACACGGGGAGAACATGCAAACTCCCACAGAGAGGCCCCCACCACCCGGTGTTGGGATTGAACCCAGGACCTTCTAGCTGTGAAGCACGAGTGCTACCCATGTCTGTGTTCATGAAAAACTGCACACCACAATGGCCAGATATCTGATAAAATGTATAGCCATCAAATGTTAGATGTTTGAGTCATTTTCCTGTCCCAGAACTTGATAGATTTGAGAATTTATAAAGGTGGCTAATCAACGTGGTGAGTTTTTGACATATTTGTTCAGTCACATTCACAGGATCACATTGACATGTCAGATATGTGGATGTGGACAACAGTGGGGACAGCATCATGAAACCACAATTCACCTTTTACGGTGGATAATGACCCTATGGCATTAGTCATTAACTACATGTAATCACAGCTCATTCACATGTCTACATGACAGATTGGATAGAAGGAATGCTGCTGCTCCTGGAATCTATAAAGGATGGAAATGCCACAGTGTTTCCTCCCACTGTGTAGAAATTAACCTAAAATGTGGCATTACAAGCATTTTCAATTTCCCTGTGTTTTGTAGTTTGGAAGTAGAGTCAGCATAACAGGCAGCTGTTTGTCTGATGTCTTGTCTTTTGGACTGTGACTACTCATTACACCTGCCATAACATCAAATAAGTTAAAAACAAAGTGTTCAGACTAATGCACCTGCAACCAGCCACCAGGAAGCGATTGACATATTTTGGCTTCACCGTTCAAGCGTTCTCACAAGGTCCATCTTTTATAGTCTACAGTTTCGTATATAGTACTGCTGCTCTCACTGAACACAGACACAGACAGATTCACTTTTACCTCTATAAGGTTCAATCTTACCTAAAACGTCTTAGGTGCTTTGTCGGGGGAAAAGGTTGCTGAGGTGGTATCAGAAGTCACCACATCTCTACCCTGATGCTGCTCACACACCAGTTCCTCCTCTTGTCCGTATATGGCCACTCCTGACTCTAATAAACCAAGATGGAAAGAGTCAAAAGAACAAACACAGCTTAAAAACAACGGCCCACGAAGCAGCGGCTACCTTACAGCTATGTGAAGTTCCAGCTCTATCGCTGCAGCAGCTGGAGTCGATTACGCAGCAAACTTGTGCAGTCAGTGCAACACGTAAATTGTTCACACCTGCTTTCGATTTGTTTTTATTTGTAATTTGCTTTTCTCAGCAGAATAGTTACCTTTGTGTGATCTGCCTTTGTTTAATGCTCCCTGGCAGAAGAAGCTTGCCTTATGAATAAATCAGAGCCCTCACTTTCACTGCTTTGAAGGATAGCGAATGGAATTACCATGTACCGTACCATAGTGAACCGGGAGCTTGTTTCATCTTTTTTGCCCCCATTGAGCTAAAAATAGCACAGCTACAGAAAAGTGCCATCTATACATTCCGAAATCCTACACACAGTTTCAAAAATTCCAAAATGAGTTGTTTCTTACAGTCAATGATTCATGTAAACCTGGCTGTGAACTAATCTGTTCCTGTTCCAGGCTGTAACTGCTTATCACACATGGACCACCTTCGCTGCACTCGGTGGTCAACCATGATATAAGACTAATCTTCTTAGTATTCCGTCAGATAATTTTCTTTTTAGATATTTCCTTCATGTGTAAAGAGGAATTTTCTGATAAATGCACATTGTAAAACAGATTGTAAACGTCTGTTTGTTTTGGACCTATTTTCTTGTGCCAGTAAAGCAAATGTATGCACTTTTTATAGTGATGCTGAACTTAGCTTGACTCTTGCTCCACTCTACTGAAGAAATATTTAAGGAAAACAACTGCACACTTGTAGTAAATCTTTAGTTAGATCCATTTTGACAGTCTGAAAAAAAAAAATCTGCACAAAGCTCCAGTACAGCGCAGTGGAGCTTAGAGATTTACTTGGACATTTCAGTCAGCTGCTCAAGTGTGACGGAAAGATGAGTGAGGATAAATGCAACAGAATGAAGATGGGTGCCAGCTTAGTTTCGTCTAAGAAATCCTCTGTTGTGCCGGCATCACTAACACATTAGCAGTGGTATACATTTTCAAAAAAACCTCTGCTTCAAGTCGAGAAACACCTGCACATCACTGATAGAAAGCCTGTAATATGAAGCTGTCACACTGACACTTTGCAAACTCCTAAACAGATGATATTCATACTCACAGAATATCAGCTCATCAGTAGAATAGGAATTCCAAAAATATGTGCCGCATTAATCATTTCTATCCTCCAGAGTCTTTCATAAACATATTGAGTGATGTGTGGATTTGTAAGAAGAAAAAAAAGATTGGCAGTTGGTTTGCCAGATAAAGCCTTGACTTGCCTAAAGTGTTATATTGGACTATGTGTAGAATGACTTACAGTCTTCAGAGCAGCTTTGTGCTTTAGAGCCATGTATGGATTTTACTATCTGCAGTGGGGAGCTTCAGGGGGTGAATATTTTATCTCTCGGTCTTGCAGTATGCGGTTAGCCTATGCAGAATGTGAATCTTTATCATATGTCACGTTTCACGCACAGGCAGCATAAAAGTGGATAAAGACTGCATGTCATCACTCACTAGTTTGTGGACAGTTGTGATATTTTATATCATGATAATTACAACCTCAATTCCTATTAAGTTGGGGTGCTGCGTACAATGTAAATAAACAGGCTGCAATGATTTTCGAATCTCACAAACCCATCTTTTATTCCCAGTACAACATAAGCAACATATCAGATATTGAAACTGAGACATTTTACCATTTCACGGAAAATATTAGCTCATTTTGAATTTGGTAACAGCAACACATCTCAAAATGGTTGAAACAGGCCATCGTGTAGCATCCCCTTTTCTTTAAACGTCTGTGAGGTGAGACCAGGAGAGGAATGTGTTCCCATTCTTGTTTGATGCAGGATTCTAGCTGTTAAACAGTTCCAGTTTAGCCAAACCATTGGCACTAATGCAACCCCATGCTATTAGAGATGCAGGCGTTTGAACTGTCCCTGCGGTCCCTCTCCTCTGAAGCCTGTACGACACAGTGGACATCATTTCCTAAATTTCAAATTTTGATTCCCCTGACCACAGAAGAGTTTTTCATTTTGTGTAAGACCACTTTAAATGAGTTTTGGCCCAGAGAAAAGTATGACATTTCTGGATCATAGTCATATGAAGCACCAAGTTCTGACCTTTTGACCTTCCTCCTATTCTCTGAGTCTTTTAATGATATTAAAAGTCCTGCCATCTACTGATGCACAGTAGATGGCACGACCTTCAAAGTCTTCACAATTTTACATTGAGGAAGATGTTTTATACATTGTTTTCCAATATTTAGACACAATCTGTAAGGCTCTGCCTCTGCTCCTTTTATACCCAGTCATGATTCTGACCTGTTGCCAGTTAACCTAATTAATTGTCAAAGGAGAAGTAGGGTTTACAGGAGGTACAGTACATGCATTTTAATAGGCGAAAGAGGTCAAAATGTCCTCATGGCAGTTCTAGTGCTAAAATGTTTCCGCGTTTTTATCTTATTGAATAATTAATTGCATGTCTCGTTAATGTTGCAGTATCAGTTTGCTTCTTCCTCACCAGAATTTTGACATTTGCAGGATTTTTGACTCTAGAACATGAGCTGAATGTTGAAGCCAAAGAAATAAATTCCTAAATATAGGCTGAATCACTGAATGTCACACTCAGTGCAAGTAATGAATAGATGTGAAACGGAATCTAATTAAGCATGAAAAATCTAGCTGGGACTAAAGTTTCCCCTCAGTTTCTTAAAGGAAACCTAATATCAGCCACTGGCAGTAAATTATGCTGTACCAATAGTTAGCAAAGCATTTTGGAAGCATCCTCAAACAGACATTCAACAAACTGCAGGTTTTGGAAATACTTCATTTTTCAGCCCTGAATGTTTCTGCTTGGTTTCACACGGAGGATATAAAAAGAAACATTTCTACTTAGTGCTACAAATGACCCGTACTGTATTGCATTTATATTCATTGACAAAGATATGACTCAACTGTGGTTTTTATTTTCACAAAAAGCATCATTTCATTTCACAAGCTGCATCTGGGAAGTGCCACACAGGAGCGACCTGGGCCCGCGAGTTCAAATCTTCATGGCGATTACAGATAGTGACAGTTTTCAGGCAACAGGCTGTGCGGTTTAATTGCTGCTCTACTCATTCAGCAAAATCTTTTTGTTCTTACGCTTCTATTCTTCTTTACATTTTCAGTTGATAAGCACATGAAGATACAGCATAGATTTTTCCCTTTATGCCCTTTATACTGTATTCTACACCTCGTGATGCTCCAAGCTGCGCTCGTCCTCCTTCATGCCTCTTCTTATTCACAACAGCTAGTATAAGTTAGTGGAAATTACTTTCCCTGTGACACCTCCATCCATCAAATCCGGCCCTATCTGATGCTGACGAATAATGTGAGTGTGTGTGATGTTTTATGAATCCATGTGCTTTGTGATTCTCAATGCATACATCATATATTTTTTAATATACATGCATCCAGCGCTCTGCCTCTGGCTCGATGGATAAGCTTGAACTGATCAAGTTTGACACTGACTAAATGATTGTGATAGCTTCTGACAATCTTTGCGCATGCCTCATCATGAAAACTCTTAATCTAATAAGTAAGTACATACTGAAGGACGTGTATGTATGTGTGGGGCAATTTTTTGCTGCTTTTACATCTATGTTAATTCATAGAACCTTTTGAAATGTAGTCATAGTCCGTGATGTGGTAACATCACATTAGTACTGAATATAATGTCAGATTTCCACTCAGTGCAGCTCTGCCTGAAGAATGTAATGGAGAAAGAGCCCATGGGAGTTTGATGGGAGAGATTGAGAATCTCATCATGATATCTATATCTACTGTACAGCAAGCTATTTCCACAAATGGCCCAGTAAAATAGCTTCAAACTTTGTGAACATAATGCTTAGCTTGCAAAGGCAGCTCAGTCTACGTGATATACAAGTCGGTTTCTGTGGGCGTGTAGCACACAGCTGCCAACCAGTCATCACAATAAAATGGTGTCATTTCTGCAGCCTATGGACGTACATAATCTCTGGTTAATTTGCCAGTGAAAGATCTGCTACTTTATTGGTCAGGACATGGTCTAGGTGGATGTTTGGACAAAATCCAGGAGTTTGCTGCCAGATAGTGGAATTTCCATCATCCCCAAGGTTTATCATGACAACAATGGTTTGTATCGGGTTAGGAAAGGAGTATAACTTAGAGTAATTTTAATAATATTCAGTGTATTGTTAGTCACATCTCTGGTGTGTGCAATTGTAAATCATGGTAGCAGAACACATCCCAAAACCGTGATCAAATGTTCTTTAAATTGAATTAAGGAATGGTTTTCTGAAAATCATAGTTTTGTTAATTTCTTAAACAACTGAATGTCCTCTGCAGAACAAAAAAAACTACATATGAGAGACATAGTGGTGTAAAGACAACACACTACTGTGAGCACGCTCGTCACCCACCGATGTGCACGTTCACTCTGGTCCATGGATGGATGTTTGAATCTGGTTGTGAGTTAATCCAGTCAGGTAAGCTAACAGCAGACACAAGATGCCACTTTCAAAGGTACTGCAACCAGAGTTTTAGCTGAAGGTGTCATTTCAAACCTCCAGTCTGTGTTTCTACCCAGTGTGTAGTTGGGGAAATCACCTTGACTTGGTCATTGTAAAAGTAGCTCACGATCCAAAAAAGGTTAGACACCTCTCGTTTTGAGGTTTTACGTTTTACTTATGGTCCCTAACTCTAACCACGTGAAACAGTGTAACAGTGATACACTACACTGCCAGTCAAAGGTTTGGACACGCCTTCTCTTTTAGTCCTTTTTCTTTAGTTTTATTGCTTTCAACATTGTACATTAAAACTGAAGGCATTCAAACTATGAATGAACATGTATAGGACGATGTGGTGAATAAATGTTAAACGACCCAGAACATGTGACTGCACTTGTGTACACATTAAAAGTTCTTGCAATTTTTCAGACTGACATTTCTTAAAGTAATGATGGACTGTCTTTTCTCTTTACATAACTGGATGTTTCTTGTCATAATATGGATTTGTACAGTTGTTGTAGTAGCACTAACAGGGCTATTGATTCTGTACACACCCTTCCCCTAACCTGTCTAAAGCGCATTAAGAAGACAATAAATGACACAAATTAAGTCTTGACAAGACACACCTGTGATTTGGAAACCCATTCCAGGTGACCAGCTTGTGAATCTGAGAGAGGATGCGAAGATGTCACCGAAGCTAAATGTGGGTCATTTGAAACAAAAATCCACAACATGTTCTGGGTTTTTTAAGACTTTTTAACCACAGAAGAGATGAATACATTTATTTTTTGCAGTTTAGATGTGTCATGTACAACGTTGAAAAGAGTAAAAATAAAGAAAATCTACTGAGATGAGAAGGTGTGTTCAATCTTTGAACTGGTAGTGTACACACTTTGATATGAAATATACATCTGGTCCACTAATGTGATTACGTGTGTCTGTGATTTGTAGAAATGTACAAAGTCAACATTTTCTTCTGTCGGCTGTTGTCCGCTGCCTTTACATACATGAAACACTACACAGCACTTGAAAAAAAAATGAACGCAGTGAGCATTATGAGAGTTTCCTTGCTATTAAGCAGAATTTCCAACTCCCCTCTCTTGTAATCTACAGAGTAGCATAAATGGCGAACCTTGGCAGCCTGCAGCATGATTAATGCACTGCACACTAAATGGATTTGCAATGAACCAGTAGTGTGATGAGCTGCTTACACTCGCAATAAACCGGTTGCTGTACAGAAACGTGGCTCCTCCTTCTCTTTTAGGTGAGAATTAGCATGGCAAGGAGCCATGGCGAGCTCGTTTACGTGAATACATGTGACCAGAGTGAGTCATCCATCTCAAATGAACCTCTGCTTTCTCACAGCCCATTTTTAGAACCGCATGACTCGGGTCAGTGTGCGCTCCTCGACATTTCGGAGCAGGTGGCCCGGTCAAAAGGCCTGTTTGTTGGGTGTCAGTCATCTGACCCCTGTGACCTGCACCATTTCCCCTGACTTACCTGGAGTCCCAGCCCCCAGCTTAGCTCTTCAAGACATCATATTTCCAAGACAGGCCCTTATCCTTCCACGGTGAAAAGTAGCTCCTGACATCTGTGGTTATTCTAAACCTTTAAACTGTCTTTTCTTATTACACTTAGTGAGTTTTGATAGATTAAGTCTTATCGTTGCTGCCACATTGGACCCCTTTTCTTTCAGATTGTTTGTTTGTGACTTTCCAGGAAAGCCTCTCTGTGCAGGAATTCATCAATACGCTTTGTCCTAATATCTGGGCAGCATAAAAACCTTTTAAAGCTGTGAGGTCTAATGGATGAAGTCGGTGGCCATTCTTCAAACCCACACTGATTGTGCATTGTGATTTCATTACCCACTGAAATGTTCTTATACTTTTTGTCTCAGAGCAAAATTGTGTTAAAGAGAAAATACCCATTTCCTTTTAATAGAAAACATGTCCTGAAGATAGTGGGGTGTACACTGCTAACATACCTTTATCAACAAATACAGACTGTTAGGTAGCTCAATGATAACTGGACCTCGGCTGCAGCAATTTGTGTTAAACTTGAACCTCAAGTGAATGAGCAGTCTAAATAGGAAAAAAAAATATTTCAAACACAAATACTTGTCAAATATGACCTCTATAGCTGTTATGAGATTAGATGTGGTTTCCCGTCAGGTGCTGTTGTCGTGGGGGGTTGGTCATGTCGATGATGAGTGAAGCCACTACCCCCGTGTGCAGGAGGATGGATGGCCTCCGAGTACAAGGTCCAGGAACAATGTGCCCACTGTGCCTTTTGGGGATAGGGAGGAGATGATTCATTTTCAGCATCACTTCACCCAGGATGATCTCATTACTTTCTGTGAGTGGACGGTCTCAGCCATCAGAACTCGGCAGGTCTACAGAGCCTCCACCCTGAGAGGTGTGTTGCATCAGGCGTTTTTGTGTATTGATTTATTTATTATTGGGTAGAATAGAAACATGAGAAAAGAAAATATACATTCATTGTGCACTTTAAGGTGATTTTATCCATGGGAACTAAAGAGTAAGTGTCAAACAGTAAGGGTTGGTGAGGGTAAACATTTTCAGTCCAATTTGAAATTATACCGAACTTCAGACCTGACCAATATACCAATACTGAAATTTACTGGTTTGTGTCACACTCGAGTCAGCAGATGCTCCCAGGTACAATGTAATGAGACTGCCCAAGGTCATGAACGTGAGTGTAGTGACTCTGGTCCACTTAGTTTATGGTAATGCACCTCTGAGCTGGTCTGTCATCAACCAATAAACCTTAAATAATAAGAAGCAAAGCGTAAAGCGGCACAGTAATAGTCAGGACGATCTTGTCTTTGACAACTTCAAAATTTAACATGTTGAGATATTGGTGTCCTCATTTTTTTAGACAAAGGGCATGTACGTATACACTTAATTCATTTGATCTGACCTTCTTAGAAAGGCTTCTCATGATCAAAAGCAATATTGGAAGGTACTAAATGAGGTCTTTGGCCAGGGTAAAAAAAAAAAAACTGTGCTTCCTGATTTCAGAGTGCAACAAAATGCCAGAATCACTCCACAGGAAAAAATCTCTCCAACACTATTAGCCCACCAGGGGGAGGTACTTATAATCAATATTTTAAAGGTAATTATGTGAATTCTTTATTTCTTTCTCATGCCAATTGGCAAGGCAGAAGTTATTAAAATCATACTGAGCATGAAAAGCTCTCATGCAGTAGGTGTGGAGTGCACATGCAGTTTGGTTTTAAAAGCTATTGTGATTGAAATTGTGGCTCCACTTGTTTATTGCATCAACCTGTCTCTGCTTTGTGAGGCGGTACCTAAAATAATAAAGATTGCAAAAATTACTCCAGTATTTAATTCGGGTGACAAAAATAACATGCATAATTACCGACCAATATCTACACACGTTTTCCAAAGTATGGCATAAAATTGTCCATTTTAGACTAAGTAATCCTTTAGATAGATTGAATATCCTTACTTGACAATATGGCTTTAAGAAGAACACCACCACATCTTACAGAAAAAATAAATGATGCTATTGATAAAGGTGATTGGAGTTCTCCATGATTTATCAAAAGCATTTGATACCATTTTTTTTTCAAATCTTTCTTGACAATGTGGAACATTATGGTGTCAGAGGCATAACGCTCGACTCATTCAGTATTTATGTATATGGAAGGGAGCAGTATGTATGGTCATAAATCAGGATGAAAGGTTGATAAATATGGGGTTCCACAGGGGTGAATATTAGGACCACCCCCTTTTCATTCTAAATGTAAATGATTTGGTTAATGTTTCTACTATCCTGCATAATGTAATTTATGCTGATGGCACCAATGTATTCTCACAAAAGCATCTCCAAAATCTTACAAATGAAGAATTGATAAAGGTGGGCAGCTTGTTTAAATGTAATAAAGTATCCTTAAGTATCAATAAATCAAACTCCATTGTATTCACCTCAAATAGAAACCAAAAGAATGTTAAGCATGTTTGTATTTAGATAAGAGATAAAGTTGTTGTGAGGGTAGGATTCATTACATTGCTGGGGATTTACATTGATGAATTGACAAAGAAATAATCTAAATATGTTGTCTTATTTTTCAATTTGAGGCACTTCCTCCCTCTTGAAGCTCTTGTGACCCTGTACTGGTCTCTGTTTGAGCCTCATTTAAGTTATTGTAATGATATATCATATATATCTACCGTATTTTTCGCACTATAAGGTGCACTATAAGATTATAAGGCGCACCCTCAAAAAATGATCCATTTTTGGGTTTTTCCATACATAAGGCGCACCGGATTATAAGGCGCATTATGCAACACAAAACTTAGATAAGTCAACCTTTATTAAAAATAAAAAATATTATAAATTAAACATTTATTCAAGGATTTCCACAATAACAAAAAGTCATACTAAAGCATTTTGACAGATTTTTGAGCGCCGTGTACCACATACTGACTTTGAACCGATTTTATCATAAGCACAAATCAGGAAAAATCCATATATAAGGCGTCATGGAACATGTTTCCACTTCACCACATGTGGTCACATTAACGCAGGTGTGGCGTGTTTTGACCAAAGTCGCATTGATGCTAAAAATTCGGAATGGTCATTTTGTTTGGGTATGTGAGGCCTATAAAAGCAAACATGAAAAAACTGGAATTTCACTATTTGTCGTCATGCCACCCCTCACCGCCAATCTTCACGAACGCTGCCACAATCTGACAATGCAGCAAGTCGATGCACATCTGCATACGGTGAAAGTCGTGATGGAATTCTTCAGACTGGATAATGTTCACCCCCCTGGCATGCGTTCTCACCCCCGTGTTCAAGCCTGTATCCTCATCCCAACACTGTTGTTCAGCTTCAAAATGTTTTGAGCGAGGAGCGGCAGGCCATACCACAACATGGAATCCATCATTTAGTGGTTTCAATGCGACAAAGATTAGCAGCACATGGTGATCATACACATTATTGACTGTATTCTGATTCAGAACAATCCAGAACATGGAAGTCATTGCTATTGACTTGAAATGCTTTCATTTACCATTGCATTCATCATACCAATATTAGAATATATTTGCATTTCTTTTGCTGCTCAGTATAAATTGATGAGAGCCAAAATAATCATAAAATTTGGATGCCTGGAACTATGGTCAGCCAGTAGGGCACTAGTACTGCGTGTTAGTACTAGTACTAACACTGAAATAGCACATAAATATTTATTGCCACTGAGCAGGATGAATGGACGCTATTTTACATCTTGATTATTTGCATAGTAGGTAAAAGTGAGTGTGACACCTACTGCCCAGTAGGACGTAATCTTGTCTCTTATCACCTTTTAATGTCCTACACTGGATGTGAAAACTGCAGATTGACTTTAATGTAAATAGTCAATAGCATCTAAACACGTTCCCCCACATTATAGATTTTCTGTGTGTTAAGGTTTGATGCCTGCTGTCCTATAAAACACTTACGGTACATAACGTATGCAGGAAAAATATTCAGGTAACCCTTTGCTGCTTTTTAAGCCTTTTCAAGCACAGTAAACACAGAGCCAGCGGAACAACGGGACATTGCTGTGTACTGTGTCTCTGCAGGCTTCCTGTGAGCCGGCCAATCAGGGAAGAGCTGGTTTGTCAGAAGGGGACCATGCTGCTTTTGATACTGTACATGACAGACACAGTAAAACATTCACAGGAAACATGTGCGTTGGCAAACATTATATATTAACCGACCTACATTCCTAGAGCATTGTTTTGTGTTTTAAGACAGTTTTTTGTGGATAATTTTAGCTGCATTGATGCAAATGGCATAAAAATAGCCACAGGTGTATTTTGGCTGAAATTTAAAATAAAATTCTAAACCCTTTAATACACTGCATAGTCAAAATAGTAACATCTTTTTCCCTTTGTCATATTTTTATACAATTGACTCCCATATAAATGATGTTTTTTTTTTTTTTTTTTTTTAAAAACTGCCATTGCAGTATGAATTAAAATTTTCATCAATGTTTTCATGGATTCTTGATTGTGAGAGACTGGAATTTTAGTTACTATTGTTTTTCAGCAGGTGGTACTTATTTATCCATATTATCTTGCCTATACGGCAGATTCAGTGGTGTGTGTGTCGGTAAATTAGTGTGTTACTGTGCACACATCCAAAAGACAGTCCTTACAGAGAAACATACACCTATCAGTGCAAGATAGAAATGATGCAGCTGCAGGTGTATGTTTTCACCCGTGTGTGTGTGGGTGTACATGTACACATGTGCAGGTGTACCGTACGTGGGGGGCTACAAACATGCTACAAACTTGCTGTTGCTATTGGGTTCAATCGCTGTTCAAAGCTTATGCATTTATCAAATATCTAGTATCTTGTAAAAGCTTGAAGACTTAGCAACATTGTTATCCGAAAACAAAAATGTGCGTTTTTTTTAACACAGGTGTTTGCGCTGCCCCAGGAGTGTTGTACCAAGGTAGGTATCCCTGCCAGAATTTGATACAGATATTTATACACGGCAATAAAATGATCATTCTGATTGGAAAACACTTGTATTGTTTTGTAGGTGATGTGAATTAATATAGGTGACTTTTTCACACCGTTGAGGTGCATCGTGTGAAAAAATACAGTGGAAAATTATATACTGTATGTACACACAACTGTACACAACAATAACATGGTGGAAACATTTTGTTCACATGAAAACTTCTATCTTCTTTTGGGTATTTGCTTAAGTTTTGCTACATAACATATTTGATGGTATATCTATCATGGTACTTTACAGAAAGGGGATACATATTTTGGCAGAGGGAGACACAGCCTGATAAAAAAAAAAAAAATCCTCCCCTGCACAGTGCTCTGGGGGGGGGGGGGGTACAAATTCTGTCAGGGAGACCTACCTTGGCACGACACCTGGAGACACCTTATGTCACTTAGCTCGAGGTTCATTTCGTCCCAAATCGTCAGGATGAGATGCCAAGATGCTGTTATTTGCTCCTTCTCAGCACAAAGCATTGCAGGGTGGCGCTATGGTCACCGCTACACTTTGTAGTTATGGAAAATAACTCACATTTTGTGTTTTTAGATCTCATTTTGAAGTCAAGTTCTAGTCACAAGCACTGGCATTTCAGGGGTTAAATTTCAGAAATACAATGCATATTTGGTATGTATGATGAGGACAGAAGCCAAAAAATGTAATTATCTACTATTATATAATATTTCTATGGCAATCGTTTATTACAGCATTTTTATGTCTTAGGAATAAAGATGTAGCCCAAGTTAAAAGGATGTAGGAGGGTTAAGAACACAAACACATGAAGCATTGACGTCTAGAATACAGTGACAGGCTTAAAATTCATTGCTGTGCAGTTTGGTAAAGAAGCTGAATGCTAGTACTTCTACTTTTACCACAATATTTTTAAACAAGCATTTGTACTTGAATAGGAAGGTGTGCACCTTTACTGCCTCTGGCTGCTATTAGTCTGTATGGAATATCTCCCATTACCTGCTGGAGAAAAACAGGGAAGGTAAAATGATCTTTCTTGGTGCCATTTTTATTTTAGGAGGATTAGTTGCAAGGGAACAAAATGCTCTAGTGGAAACAACATGTTCTACTGAATTGACGTAGTTTTATTTTCATCTTTGTTTACTTGTTTTGCACTGCCTCGTGTTTTCAGCTCACACCTCTACAGCGATTGTTGCATTCAGAGACTCGTGCGTTCTTCTCAGTTTTTACTCTTTGCATTCATTCAGTAACACATTCAAGACAATGTTGCAATAATTACTTAATTAATTAAAACTAAATAATTACTAACCCTTACCCTAATAGCGTGAAGGCACCAGTGAAATATATTATAAAACCACTGTACATA
The DNA here is from genome assembly GCA_029823295.1 of Pseudamia nigra. Taxonomy (NCBI): domain Eukaryota; kingdom Metazoa; phylum Chordata; class Actinopteri; order Kurtiformes; family Apogonidae; genus Pseudamia; species Pseudamia nigra. The sequence goes on from JAQQAE010006577.1 coordinate 15,063, forward strand.
TACAATTCTGGCATATGTATAATGCAGTGTTGATACAAAAGAGACACATTCTGAGCTAAAAAGCATGTTTAACCTCTGCTGATTTTTTTTGGTTTAGAGTTCAGCCAAATAATCTGCAGAGTGTATTACAAAGGAAAGATTAACTAATTATCTGCAAATCTGGAGGTGTGTGTTAGTTAAGGCTTTGAACACAGAGTAAAGCTTATCATACCTGCGAGTGCACTAATTAAACCTCAGCATCTACATCACACATGGAGCACCTCATGTTTGCACAGTGTGCAGCAGGGCAGGAACACAGCATCTCTGTGTGCCATGGTAAATAAAAACAGAAAGATAACACAGATATTAATGGAGCATTTTAATGATCCCACATGCACTGCAGCCAAGAAGAAAATCAGAATCCTAACAGGCTTAATTAGGATTTTGCAAGTGGTCACTGTCTGAATTATGGGCAAAAATAGACTGTCAGAGACAAAAAAAAAGTATTATTACAGAATTACCTAAATTAACTTCTTAGATGTATTCATGCTCCATCTATCCAGTATGTGCTACATTCTCATTAAATTCAAAACAATATCTCAGGGAAGAGGTTGGCATGATGTTGCAAGATTTGGCAGGAAAGTTAAGAATGGATGCAAGGATGAAGTGCTGCAATTTTGAAGGAGCTTTGCTGTGACTGTGAATTCTTCTGAAGACAGAATCTGCCTACATTAGAGAAATTCTACAAATTTTCTCATGGAGGCTCAAATGAGCTCAAGGATGAAATGGTTAGACAGTAAAGGTCAAATGTCATGGTGAACAGTGCATGAACAGATTAGGATGCGACGAAGGTTGGACCCATCTGACTGACGATATGATTCTTGCTAGTGTATGTTTTCTACCATACAGGCTTAATTTTTCCAGAAAGACAACCAGTGTTGTGAATTGTGTTTTAAGAGAGGACTTAAAAGCACTAAGTGAGTCCGGGTGCCTGATGTGCAAATGCAACTCATTCCACAGTTTTGGGGCAGTAACTGAAATTGGACACCTCTCAGCCTCCTCTTTGTCTTAGACACGACTGACAGTGACTGATCTACCGACCTGACAGAGTGTGACAGCGTGTATGGATCATATGCCACAGTCCAAATGTCAAGCCATAGAATAAGACCTTTGTTAGGTTTATAAGATAAGACAAGATAAGATAAGATAAGGTAAGATAGACTTTATTTATCCCACACTGGGGAAATTCCTTTGTAACAGCAGCTACAGTGTTGACACAGAAAATAATATAATAGAGCACACGTGCAAGTACAGGATTTGAAATAAGATTAAACATAAGATTAAAAATAATAATAAGTAATAAAATAGCACAATTATACACACAGAGAATTAAAGTAAAGGCATCAAGGAAGAGAAGTATTGCACTCAGACTGGATTATGTACAAATTGCGCGAGATAAATCTACAAATGGGATTATTTACACAATGCAATGGTTAAAGTGCAGAGAATAACAGGTTTACATTTAAAAATT
>JAQQAE010006578.1:0-16572 GCA_029823295.1 Pseudamia nigra
CAGAAGGTCTAGAGGAAGACCAAAGAGGAGATTTATGGATGTGGTGAAGGAGGACATGAAGGTAGTTTGTGTGAGAGTAGAAGATGCAGAGGACAGGGTGAGATGGAGGCAGATGATTCACTGTGGCGACCCCTGAAGGGAACAGCCGAAAGGAAAAGAAGAAGAAAACATATTTCATAATCACATAATTATTTACTGACAGAGTAACTGTAAAAGATGTGTGTCCTCTGTGACCTCATTCATTTTCCTACAACTTTATAGAACTGATAATAATGTCAGACAGCAATATTGGTTCCTCCTGAGTGTGAACTCACCTGTAGTGGGATAAACTGATTATGTGACCCTATGGGCACCGTTGTGGTAGGCTGGGGTCGGGAGGTGCCAGGGTAGGTTCCTGCTGCTCCATAAAACTGTTGGTTCTGTTGGTGATGAGGAGGCAGCGCCATCCCCCACAGAGGGGCAGGAGCGTAACCCTGAGGAGGCAACAGCAAACCACCTGGAGAACAAAGATACTCGTGAGAATAACAGTTCAAGTTCATCTTCAACTTTTAAACAGACTGGTTTACACATTTGATGCAGGCGTTTGTCCGTTTTTCAGAGAGACCAGTTTCAGTTTACAATAGATACTCCTCAAGAATAATCTGAGCCAATAGACAGACCTGACTGGTTGAAGACTGGGGGCATGGCACCGATGGGTGGAGGTCTTATCTGTGGCATTCCAGGGTACAAAGGAGGAGGGAGAGGGAAGCCTGACCCCACAGAGTTCTTAAGTGAGAGACAAAGTAGATTTACATCAATGGTATTTTCAATTTGTTTAAGAATGTACTGACATGTTACCCTAACTGCACATATGCTGAGTTCTGACACACTTAAAGAGTCCAATCCGTGCGATTTTCCTTCTGTTGAATGGACTGGAAATTTGGTTTGAAGACATTTTGACCTATCCAGGAAGCTTCTTCAGTTCTCAGCTTCCTGGATCAGTAGCGAAACGTCTTCAAACCAAATTTCCAGTCCAGTCGACAGAAGGAAAACCACACACCTTGGATACCACGACCTGGATGACTGAGAATCTTCACAGACAAAGCCAAAATTTACATTTCTTGAACTGCAGGGCTAAAAAAAAACAGTTTTATTAATTCTATTAAAATGACATGAGGTTGCACCTACAGTGCACTGAACATTATGCTAACTGTGTTTGTGTTTTTACATGTCATTATATAAGTTGTCATTTACACAATAAGTATAGCGAAACTAAGTGGTTCATGTTTTCAGCAAGAAATATTATATGAAAAGACATAATCAGTGTAACACAATGTAATATGCATGAATATCCATCATCCAATAGAATGAAATCTGTAAACATGCCTGAGTCACTGATTTTATTTGGCAATGCTTTTGAAAACAACAACTCCCACACTACTTTGCAACATGACTTGCTGTATACTGTGCATTTCAAAGGATATTATTCAAAAAAAAAATACAACCCCAATTCCAAAAATGCTGGGATGTAAATAAAACAGAATGCAATGATTTGAAAAACTCAGTCATATTTATTCCCAATAGAACACAAACAATATCAGATGTTAAAACTGAGATATTTTACCATTTCATGGAAAATATTAGCTAATTTTGAATTGTTATGATAGCAAGACATCTCAAAAAAGCTGGTGCAAGGGCAGCAACAGGCTGGAAAAGTAATTGAAACAAATCATAAATAAATGGAGGAGCATTTATTTGACAACTAACTAGGTTAGGTCAAAAGGTCAGTCACATGACTGGGTATAAAAGGAGCAGTTTAGAGAATCTTAGCCTCTCAGATGTAAAGATGGAGAAAGGTTTGCTAAACGATGTCTACAAATTGTGAAACAATTTCAGAAAAATGTTCCTCAACTTAAAATGATGGAGACTGAAGATTTCACCATCTAAAGTGTATAATATCACCAAGAGATTCCGAAGGAAGAATCAGCAGGAAGACTGAACACTTCAAAGTGAATGCTCGTGACCTTCAGGCCCTCGAACTACAATGCATTAACAACAGATATGATTCTCTACTGGAAATCACTGCACGGGCTCAGGAACAATTCCAGAAATAACTGTCTGTGAACACAGTTCACCATGCAGTCCACAAATACAAGTTAAAGGCTTCCTCCTGATTCTCTATATCTTTTGATATTACGCACTGTAGATAGTGGGACCTTCAAAGCATTTGCAATTTTGTGTTGAGGAACAATTTTCTGAAATTGCTCCACAATTTTTAGAGGCAATTTGTCACAGATTCATGCCCATCTTTGCGCCTGAGAGGCTGCGCTTCTCTAAAATGCTCCTTATTGTCCCAGTCAATGTAAGTGACCTGTTGCGAGTTAACCTAATTAGTTGTCAAATGCTCCTCCAGTTGATTTTGATTTATGCCAAATACTTTTACAGTCTTTTATTGCTCCAACCTTGTTGAGATGTGTTGCTGCCGTCAAAATTCAACAGGAACTAATATTTTCCACAAAGTGTTAACATGTCTCAGCTTCAATATCTGACATGTTTACGTTCTATTGGGAATAAAACTTGGGCTCATGAGATTGCAAATTATTGTATTCGTTTTTTATTTATAGTCTGTCTAAATTTTATTTACATCACACCATTTTTGGAATTGAGGTTGTAGATAAATGTATTTAGTATACACAGGTGAAATACAAAGAACTCAGTACTGTACTTCTCATGGTCCAGTATACAAATTTAGTTGGATTATTGAGGATTTAATTCAAGAGATGGATGTAAAAATATTCATAGTTATGGTAACATTAGTGTATAATCACACAGAAATAGTAATTGTGTTAACATTAACTGTTAGCATTAACAGAGGGAGTGCTTCATATAGTCCACCATGTTGCACCACAATGTCTCTACACTAGCTCTTTGTCCTTGTTTTTATAGGAGGTGACATCCAGTATTCAGCTTATTTACCAAACTTTACCATCACCTGCTATGTTTGAGTGTGAATTGGTGTACCCTCGCCGAGCAATCCCGAAGCTGACAAAAAAAAAACATTTTTGTGGCTACAGTGGTGATGGAGAAGTGTTCAGTTGGTTGAAATTTACAGGGCAATGCTGTGGGCACACCCGTGGACTGAGTACATTCTCACTTCCAGCAGGAGAAATTCCACTTTAATGTCAAGCATTTTGCATATGCATGAGGTGCCCTTGCATGGGCCCGTGAAGTGTGTATAACTGACTCAACATTAACCCCCCTGCTGCGATATTAGTCACTAAGAACAAATTCCTTAGATTCCAGAAATTGACAATAGGTAAGGTTATTAAGTGTGAAAGGTGGCTGTGGTGGTAGCAGGATGGTATGGAGGTCTACATACAGTATTTGTTACCATTCAGGCAGTTAATCTTATTAAGTGGGGAAATGCTTGGCAGGAGATGGGCGGGGTGGTAACAGACCTGTGCAACTCTATACAAGTGACCAGGGGGCTGTGTCCTGAAGTAAGACCAAGGGTTTATCTCAGGATTTCTGGTGTCACAAGGGCTTTTTATTTCTGATTGAGATGCATCACCCAGGAAACTCAGGCTGTGAACCTAACCTGGTCGGGTTGTGTTGGAGACTGTGGATCAAAAACAGTTTAAAGCATCAGCTAACAAACGCACTAAAGTGTTTGCCTTTTTGTAATATTATATGGTGAGTCTGTTCCATGCTTTGAATTCCATAATTGCATTTGTTCTTTTTTTGTTGTTTTAAATGCCATAAAAATGCATACTTTTCACAGAGTTAACAAATTGTACTCATAGTCAAATACACAAAATAGATATAAATTCACACTTTCACATCTTTTATATCTTTTTGCATCTCCTTAATTCATTCTGCTGCAGCAGCAGTGTTGTTTTGAGGCCGTTTTATTATGTGGTTTTTTTTTCATGAAAGACAAATTGTTCTAACTTTATGAACAACAGTGAGGTGATGTTAACCTGTTCACGTCTGTGACTGGTCATCTGGTGCTGACTTCACTTTTGTCTGTGAACATGCTTGTAACCAGCTTGAGTTGATGTGCAGCTTTGTGAGACACTTGGCACAATTACAAATGTTGTGGATTTGGAAAAAAACAGGCATTTTAATTAGATCTCAGTTGGTTGGTTTGAGTTTAGTTGGTTGAGCTTTGTTCTGAAGGGCCCAGGGATTCTGTCCTGTTTCATGTAGTGTGTTTGTGCATGTTCTGTCTAACTCTCACCCTGACCCTACGCAAGCAGCTTTACACACCTAATGAATCCACTGTAATGCCGTGACATTACAGAATTTGATGCACTAGAAGTGAGAATGCATTGGGGTTTTGGTCCAGCCAAAAAGAGGTAGAGAGATGTTTAGTTTGGGTAAGTTCAAATGCTTGAATATCAGCCATTTCATCATTTTTGTATAATGTCAGGGTAATGCACATATTATTGATGGTAAGCCATAAAGTCCTGAAGTAACAAAGCTGTGTGTAGTCCAGTGTCTGGTCTTCAGCATTATAGATTCAAGCTCTGCACTGATTGCTCTTCTTTGGCTTCCTAAAAGAATTTCTTCTGTTTTACCCTTGGCTAACTGAAATGAGCTTTGGGACCAGTATCCTAAGAATAATGATAGACCAATAATCCATATTTACTAGACTGAGTCTCTACTGGGAAACTCAATTGAGTATTTATTGGGAAGCAAACAGAACAAACATCAAAAGTCTGTTTTTATATGGAATTCTTCCCTTTTGATGACCTGTTCCTCCCATCATGACCCAGAGGTTTCTGCTCTCATGTAAAAGACATCAAACAAGTTCTCATTTTCTGCTGTAAGGTGTTGGCAAGTTATTCTGGTTTGTCCAGGTAACGCATTGACATTCATCTAAAACTTTCAGCAAGGACAAAGTTTCCCTCCAACAGCCTTGATCTTTCCATATCTGTCAGCCATCACTGATCCGGATACGTGAGCCGCTCCAAGTATCTTGTTGAGGAAACTTTTCCAGAAAGCTCAGTATGTATTTATACAGCATGGAGGTGCATTACTGGTTTTGACCATGAGCAGTTTGTGTGAGAGAATAGGTGAGGAATAGAGCTGAGGGAGACCGGTGTGTGCACTCATTCATATCACTGAGAAAAGTGGTCAGGGGTTAAATCATTTTGGGGGAAGAAGAAAGCAAAGGGACTTTCAATTCTAAACCCATCATTTATAAAACTTTCAGGATGCAATTTCTGCATAAACATTTGCTGGGAAATCTTGGGATTTTCATGTCAGAAGCTCTATTTTCCAACTGTACTGCAGATAATGCCAGTCTTGGTCTATTTTTTCTTCCTTTTTTATTTAACAGGGAAAGCGCACAATGCATTTACAGATACAGTTACAGCTTATCTTCTAAGAAGCAAGGGAATAACACACAGGCAAATATTTCAGCTTGCCATCAATGTAGTATGGTCTGGCTCAGAGGAGTCTTAGCATTTTTAACCTGGCAGAGTTGCAATCAATTAATAAGTCAATCGCATAATTAGCTGCACAAAAAAGGGGATCCAGGTAAAGCCGCGGGGGCAAACCTGACACACCACAAAATCGTGTTGTTAATTAGTCAGGGTGGTGACCATGATCAAAAAAATCATCAAGACAGACATCCTGCGCAAAGGAAAATTAAAGAACTGGCTCAAGGCCACAATAAAGAGGTGAAGTGCTGTAATTTTGCCTGCACCATTTACTGTAGGTCAAAAGATAGCAATGTATATACAAGATGCTGAAAAAACTTTCAATAGTGATTCTCTGTGACTCTTTCAGCATAAAGCACCTGCTAATTGACAAAGTCATTAACAGGGTGCTAGAACAGTGGTTATATATAACCTTACATCCCTCTTCTTCCTGTACCATTTAATACCAACTGTCTACTCACGCAAATGAAAGGTTCTACACGCATGAACGGGTTTTTGGCCCAGAAATATACAGTATTTGTAGACTGGCAACTGGAATATACATCCATATATGACTGGAAATGAAGGTGGATGCTAAATCAAGACTAAAGTGTACAGAGACCAAGAAAAAGATACCATTTTATTTACATTCAGAAATATGAGACCTATGTTTAGGAATGAAAGAAACTTTCATAATTATGAAACACATGCCTGGAATGGGACTTGAATGCTGCTTCCCTGGGTGACAGCACCGTACTGTTCTTGGTCCACCATAATCACACCAGCCTTCTTCTATCTGTTGTTGGCTCTATAAAGGTTACTATGGAAGGTCCATTTGTTCATTGACCACAAGAGGGCTATTAATGATTTGGTCCGAGTGGGTGTGGTTTCAACTAGGGATTTACTGACTGACCTACATTTGGAGGAGGTAGGCGTGGTTTGTGAACTCTCTCAATTGGCCTGCATTGGAAACAGCTGCATGGCCACGAGGTTTTAATAGTCAATGCGATGCAGCTGCCGAGAATCACAATTGGAATCCAGAGTTAGAGAGAACAGCTCATGAGGCAATAGAGCTGAGACAATGGATCACGCCGAACCACGGACTGAGAACCGAACATCTAGGAGCACACAATCACCTTTCACTTTTGTTTTAATTCACTTAACAAACTTTGAACGACTGCCAGCTATCCAACCATTTCAATCGGAACCATATGCGGACTGACAAACAGCCGGACCCCGCACAGATATCATCGTCACCAGACCCACAAGCAGGCATGGTGGGGTGAGTCCGCAAACCCATACCGCCATCCTTAGTTTAGGGCTGAATGCACATCACCCAGGTCTAGTATAGAACAGAAGTCACGTTCTGTACAAATACGTAGGTTTCGGTGAGGTTTTGTTAGGGGGGGCTGTCTTAGGGGCTTTAGAGGTCTAGTTCCCCATAAAGGGCATTTAACTCTAAAATATGCATAAAACATAAAACTCGTAAATGAGAATACTATTATTAATAATAATAATAATAATAATAATAATAGTGCTTGAGATGCTTTTTTTAATATGGCTTTTTAAACGTAATCAGGATTCACCAGTTAAAGGGAGATGCCATGGACACATCTAAAAATATATGTATGTCATTCAGTAAACATAAGTTCTGGAAATCCTTGTCAGTAAACTAGTGATGGTCTTCTTTTATCCCTAAACTAACATTTTAAAAATGACCACCCTATTATTTGGACACCCTAACACTTTTTAGGGTGCTGCGATAAAATTAATGCCACGAGTAGGCAAATACTGATGTCAAAAACTTTCAAGCAAATTGGACAATTGATTCAGTGACAGCTAATTGATATAATCAACAGATTAATTGACACAGAAAATATATGGGAGATGGAGCCCTATGTGGCTTTGCAAACAACAGATCAGCTCAAAAATGGTGACATCATGGAAATGGTAGTAAATGTTTTTTTTCTTTAAACCTACACAGTCATAAGTCGATCTTTCAGTCACTGTCTGCTATCATTGCAAAGTTCCGATAAAACTTTCTTCCCAGGTACTTTCACTTTGAAGTTGTTATTTAATGAGTTCTGTGCTCCTCTCTTGTCTGGAGTCAGAGATGGTAGGTGCTGTCACAAAGAAGAAAAGCTGTGTTAGACATAGTGAGCCTGTCAACAGTGCCAAGCAGCCGAGAAGCCAAGGTTAGAAGCCGCCAGAGGAGAAGACACAGGGCACTGCTGCTGCTGTCGACTCCAGAATATCAACCTAACTTAACCTTATCTAACTTTGCAACAGTGATTTGTTCACAACTACACATACACACTTGAAGGCCACTGTATCGTGAAATTGAATTTTATTCCCATAATGTGCAGATTATTCTAGACACTGTTATGTATTGTTTCAGTGATTATACTCATAATTACATAATACATGCATTTGAACTTCTTGAATGCCCAAGGACTGCAGCTGAATAGTCTTTTTGTCAGATTTATAAATGAGCGATATGAGGTATCTCTAAAATGGACCGTAGGTAGGGTAATGAAAATGGGTTACAGAATGGTTTTGTTGGGTTGACAATTGGTAGATTAAATACATAATTCTATGTTGTAAACTGCATTTCATAATCAAAAGAAAAGTCAAGACAGAGAAGTCACAATCATTGTTTTGTGGGTTTTTTGGTGGTGGGTAGCACATCGCTCATTAACTAATATTACTTGTCAGACTTGCAAGCCACAGTTGACTTTTATTGCATGAATACACTGTTTCCCATGAAGTTGAAATAAAATATTTTTTACCTCCTCTCATGAAATGATTGTGACAAAGTGATTTATTCTTGTAAGATAGTGTATATCTTCTCAAAACTTTATTGATCAACCTCTTCCAATATTTAAGAATACAACAAGAATGTGACTGAAAACACATTTTTCCAACTGTATGGGCAACAGTAAATTTTTCTGCCAAAAGCAGTGAGAGTGGTTTCGTGATCCCATGTTCACATTCATGTCTGCATGTCAGTGCAATAGCTTAAAAGCCGAGGAATCAATTTATTTGAAGCTTGGTGACCACTATAATACCTCCCTTTTGTCAATTTTTGGGATAGGTGGCACTGGATTTATTCCCATAAACCATCTCTCCATGATATTTACTTCTCTAGTATTCTTGCCACCTATGTTATTTAATGCAGTCTTTCAGTATTACCTTCATTTCCCTGATGCGAGCCATACAGGCTATATTTTTTCTTGTTTCACTGCAGTTATGCATCAGTAACGCAAAATGTCACGATGAGACCCCAGTCAGTTTGAATGTACTGTATATGTTTTTGACTGGCACTGTCATTCTCTGATTCATGTTCACAGGTCCCAGGCTTTTCAGTCTAAAATGAGAGAATACTTGAACGATTCCTCCATGTACCCTTGCAATTGCACTAAACTGAGCTCACCAATGACCACACCAAATACACTGGATCCCAAACAGACAGAACACAGTCAACAGGATTTATCTTGACAAAGCGATCACAGATTCAAAGCCTGAACTAAAATAACAATCTGACTACTGTAGTTTTTTTTTTAATTATGACTTACAATTGCAAGTTTTTCTCATATCTGAGTTTCTCATAGCTACCTTCATTCTGGTGAAGATGCCAGAACATGTTTACATTAATGACAAGTCATGCTGAAAGTGTGGTATGCAGATTTGTTCCAGTAAATGCAAAATAGTTAACTCTAAGTTAATACACAAATGTAAATCATAAATCCAATGTTCATAGTTGAACGGAATAGTATCTTTGCACTTCAAGTTAAGGAAATGCAAACCTGAATGATGATTTTAATTTCAGAGTTCAGACTGGAGAATGCACAACTCAGAAGTGTATTGAACTCCAGTGGACTTTTTAACAAATCAGGTTTCCTACCTCATCACACTCCAGAAGTGGCTCTTATTTGGGTTTTAAATGATGTACTGTAAGGTTGAACACTGTCTCAGGCAAGGTGTCAGTTCTTGTCTTATTCCACCTACGTGCTGCATTTGAAACTGTGGATCACACTATACTGTTTCAGGTTGGAAACTTAGGCAAGACTCAAAGGTCCTCAGCAGCCCTAGAATTGTTCAAGTCTTAAAAGGAAGAGTGGAGTTGTTTTGTGGCCATTAGAAGTTATGCAACCTATTGAGTGGCCATGACATAAGGTGTTCTTCAGGGGTCAGTTCTTCGACCCCTTCTGTTCAGCCTTTACTGTATATGCTGCCTATGGGTCAAATTCTCCAAAGCTCAAATTTAACTTTCATAGTTACGCTGATGACACACAGATATGTCTAGCACTGTCCCCAGATGATAGCAGTCCATTAGAACCATTGTGTCACTGTTTAGAGCAGGTAGATGCAGTGGTGCCCCAGCTAACAAATTTAATCCGTTCCAGCATCATGTTCATTGGGCGAATTATTCATTAGCCGGAGCGAGTTTTTCCATAGGACTACATGTAAAACCAATTAATCCATTCTGGACCCACGAAAACTCCCATATAAGGTATGTATTACACACCCGTATGCATACATTTATTGATTTATAAAGACACTTACTGGAGGAGGATGAGACAGAGACAGCCATTTTTCTTAGGTCCCATAATGAAAACACAAAATGAAGCAGTATTTTAGTTGAAAAAAGTGGAAAAAATTAGGTGAAACAATAGGTGAAAAATTTGTAACCTTGAATTACAAAATTTGTAACCCGAAACTTTTTTTGGCCAAATTTTTTTTGTTACCCGAATTTTTCATTGGTAGAAGCGTTCGTTACCTGGAGTTCCACTGTAATTGGATGAACAAAATTTTCCTTCATTTAAATCACAACAAAACTGACTTCATTGTTTTTGGCAACAAAGAGAATAGGGCCACTGCTAATAGAGACTTGAAGCCATTGTCTCTAAAAACCAAAGACCAAGTCCAAAACCTTGGTGTGCTGAATGACTCAGAGCTGACCTTTAACAACCATCACTAAAACAACCATCTATCAGCTTAAGAACATATTCAGAATAGTTTTATATTCTATGTTAATGGGATATAAACCCAGTAGAGCTCTGACATCTACAGACTCAGGTCAGATAGTAGAGCCCAGAGTTTGAACCAAACATGGTGAAGCAGCAATTAGCTGTTACAGTATGCTGCATACTGACAGAACAAGCTACCAAGGGAACTGAGGTCAGCAAAATGTTCCTATTTTTAAATCCAGGCTAAAAACTATTCTCTTTTCATGTGCCGGTGGGTGAGCTCTTTAAAGCACAGAAATCGTTTTCTACACTGTTGTTTTAGAAATAATTTTAATGTAAATTATGACTTTTTCGTTCTAGCTTTTGTTTTCTTTGTCACCTATATATTTTTCTGTACTTTGTTTTTATTGTATTCTTTATATTAATGGCTTTAATTGGGAGTTTCATTTTATTTTTAATTATGTTTTTAATACATCAAATTCAACTGTTTTCATATTTTTATTTTATGCAAAGCATCGTAAGTTACTCCTGTGTATGAAATGTGCTATACGAATAAAAATGCCTAAATTTATGGGTGTAACACATGGTACCTGTTTTATATAACAGTTATTTCTATTCTGTTATTCATATCTACAGTATAAATAGGAGAGGACAGAATTTGAGTGAGTGACTCGTAACCCATTTCTTTTAAATTTCAATTCCAGTGATGAAACTAGAAAACACTCAGAGAGCGCAGACCTCTGCCAAGGCAGCTCATTTCCCCATATGACATAATTGGTTCCTGTGTCCACAGTGACAGTTTTAGCACCGCAAAGGTCCACATGTTGAAATACTCCTATATTTAGCTCAAAAAATAGTGGTGTAAGATATTTTCAGGTGAGTATATGGTGGATTAAAATTAAATCCGTGGTCAATTTATCAAGATGAAGCCTTTGTATAGATTTGATCTGATGATTTTGGACATGCACGGAGGCAGTGTCTGTGTAAGTGAGGTGTGTGCATGGGATTAGGTCATAAACCAAGCTGTCAGTCAGTTTTTCTGGTGCAGAGAACTTTAGTGTTATATCTCACCCTTTCTCGATTTTGATTGGTTGGCAAGTGAGCAGTGACAACTAAGCATTGAAATTACCAGCACCTCTGCTTGGTCAGCACAGAAAAACAGTGTGCGCTGAGATGGTGATTTGAATGAGCACCAAAATCTAATCACTTATTTCCTTATTTCATTTCTGACATTTCTTGAAAATTTCATCAAAATCTGACCAGAACATTTAGAGTTATAGACATGGATAAAATTGTTGGTATCCCTCTGTAAATGACGTCACTTTTTAGACGTGTATCAACAATTTTATCAACGTCTGTATGTTGCAGACAGACAGACAGACAAACCAACGCTGGTGAAAGCATAACCTCTACCAAGCAAAGCAGCAGAGGTAATAACAAAGTAAAACCACGCATTACCAAATGTCTAAAATGTGCCTTTAATCTGTCTTGAGAACATTGGAGTTTGATCACTGCAGATGCACGTCAGTAACATCCATCTACAGTATTTTAAGGGCAGTCGGAATTCCTCTTCTAGATTCTCCTCATCTTTCCTCATGACGTCTTCCATTTGGGTCAAGGAAAAACAAGGAAAAATCTGATCCCTTATCCTCTCTCATTCCCCTCTTTCTTGCACACACGTCTAAATGAAAATAACATTCATTTCAACCTAACATTTTTTAGCCCCACCTGAGAAAGCACAATTGATGGGAAGGACAGAGAAGCTAAATGATCTGCAGTATCTCCTGAGGGGTGGGGTCACTTGTTTGGATAATGGATAATACCAATTGCTATTGGGCGGCACACAGGATAAAAGGTCATTAAAACTTTATGAAATGTGCCTTTGTAATGGTGCCAGTTCAAAAGCCTGGACATTGGGGAAAGGGATTTCTGTTCTCTGGTGACCCAAACCATGAACTGAAAACTTTCTGATTTCAATATGACAATGCCAGCGGCAAAAGCATCACATCCCAGAGTCCCCCTGAGTCCGCAGCCTCTACTCTGTCTGTGCACTACCTTCACTGCTTGGGCCTGATGATCTAGATTTTGCTGGTTTTTAATTAAGTGGAAGGTCAAATCTCATCGCTCTTGACTTCAGGGAGCGGCTGCTGTCTGCATGGCAGAAGAGCTACACCCAGTCATTAATTTTATGGTGCAGGGGCTTTAATTGATTAAAAAGTTAAGGACAATGGGGAATGCATGGTAAGAGGCACGGCCATTGCAGCAAATTCGAGGTGGTATTCAGGTACATCTATTATGGTTGCAAATATTATGATAAAATTCATAAATGATCACTTTCTCTCAAAGACCGGGATTAGAAGTTGAGTTTTACAAGGTTGCTTCAGTTATGAGTGAAAATCATACCTTAATGATCACTCAGTGCATTTTTAATTATATGTGTCGCGGATGATTAGGGGATTTGTCTGTCTCACTAGTCGTAATTGTATCTTATTTTATTAATTTTCCTTATTTGTAGCTTATTTTGTTTTTATCATTATATTCATTTTGATTAGTCTGGTTGATTTTTCCATCCATCCATTTTCTGCCTCTTGATCCTTGCACGGGTCAGGGAGATGCTGACTTGGGGCGAAGGTAGGGTACACCCTGCATGAGTTGCCAGTTAACTGCAGGGCTGACATATAGAGACAGACATCTATTCCTATGGACAATTTAGAGTGACCAATTCACCTAACCCCTAGTGAGGTACAAGTGCTACCTACTGCACCACCATATCGCCGCTGTGGTTGATTTTGTGGATTATATTTGCCATTTTCTTGATTATTTTGTTCATTTTTGTTTTTCTTGGTCATTTTGTTCATATTTGTTCACCTCACAAACGTACACAGTAAAGGTACACATTGATGCATAGAGACTTCACTGGACCAAAGAAAATAAAGAGTTCAATGTTCAAAATTATTGGGAGGCCCTGAAGATGTCTGACTAAAAATGGGATTCAGGTTCTTTACATAGAAATCAGTGTCCATGCACTTATTGCGGATATAGGCAAACAACACAGTTTAAAAATGGTGTTAGTTACCAATTCCCATAAAACAATTCATCATCTTCAAAAATTCACATAAGTGGATAGCATTTGGTTACAATCTTCAGTACATTTGGAATAAAAAAAGTAGTGGAAATTGTTAGATCTTTCTGAATAATTGCAAAAAGAATTGCACACAGTGGTATATTTACGTCCCTGGTATTTTTGTATTATCTAAGGCAATTTTGTTTCAGTAAGTACCGTCCACATTTATCTGTTCAACATGACTACGATGTGAGTCAATTCAATTCTTATTTGTATAGCGCCAATCATAATTACTGATTACCTCTAGGTGCTTCACAATGTAAGGCTGAGACCTCATGACTATACAGACAGACAATCATTCACAACTATGGACAATGTAGAGTAGCCAATTCACCTAGTACATGTTTTTGGTTGTGGGAGTAAGCCAGAGTACCCGAAGAGAACCCATGCAGACACGGGGAGAACATGCAAACTCCACACAGAAAGGCACCACCGTGTCGCACTGAGTCATACAGAACAGGCTATAATTTTCCTTGTTTTCCTGCAGTTATCTATCATTGATGTAAAATGTCACCACGAGGCCAGGAAGTCAATTAGAATGGATGTATTTCTGACTGGTGCTGTTATTTCTCTGTCTCATGTTCACTGGTAATTGTTGGCCGATCCCCGGCTGCTCAGTCTCAGATGGGAGAATACTTCTCTCGGAAGCACTTTGTAAAAACAAACATAGGCAAGATGTGAAACCATGAGCCATCTAAACCCTGCGGGACGGGTCATGTGTCAGATTCACTCAATGGCTCCCCATCCCTAACTGTTACTGTACCAACCTCTGTGCCTCCCAAGAACCTGAGGTCACCGGTTGTAACCTTTTACCGTCTTAGGAGTAAAATCAAATACAGAGAATTATATTTGGAATACACATGGAATATGAAACTGTAATATTTTATTACGGTGACAACAAACACAGTCTGTTCAGCCTGTGATGGAGCTACTCATGGGAAGTAAATATGATTGTCCTGAAATGAAGAAGGTTATAAACTCTCTCCTCATTGATGTTGGTAGACTCATCTAATTTGTGGGGGCAGTTTGTTCTTTTTTCACAAGATTGGGAAGAGAAGTATGTTTTTTATATATGGTCAGAAACGGGCTGAGTCTGGTTGATTGTTGATAGCCGTCCGGCCTTTTTTCTCTCTTGTCAAGAGAATCTGTCAGGTCTTCTACCGTTCCCTCTAATAAACCAACTCCTCCAACCTTTAGAGTTTCCTGCCTGAAGGCTCCCTTGCCAAAAAAACACAGCAACTTTGAAGAGAAAGTAAAAAAAAAACAAAGTCAAGCTATTCAGCTTTTCGTCACTCTTATCTTCTCTCTATCAGATCTCTGTTTTGTGCTCAATTAGTGAGTCTTGCAGACTGCCTTCCATTTAGCTCTCCAAGTGGCAAAAGTGACCTTTTTCACATCTCTGTGGAGGCAGCAACAAATGAGGCCTTGTTTTTTTTAAAGGATGGCATAATGAAGCTTTGTAGAGGCTCGATTCAAGTCAGATAACCCAGTGGGATTTCAATTTACCCCTGTCAGAAATTTGAAAAGCACAAATAAACATGTACCATGGGCAGACTTGGTGTATTCCCTTCACAAGCTATTGATACAAAAAGGTTCAGAATGATGCCTATTCATGTCGGTGTCTTTTGTTGTTATCTTCCTGTCTCAGGTGCAAGTGCAACCTGCATGCCAACAGCTGTGTGTTTGACAAGGGGAAGCTGGGCTGTGAGTGTGAACACAACACTACAGGGCCAGACTGCAGCCGCTGCAAGAGGCACTACCACGGACGGGCCTGGAGTGTGGGCTCCTACCTTCCTATACCTAAAGGAACTGCAAATATATGTAAGTATAGACACTCATTGATCTTAATTATGACTGAGACTGACAGCCAGGTATCATTGTGTTTCCATTATAAATAACAGCAGATACTGTTTTCCTATGAAGGTTGCAAGAAAGGTTGTAAAAGTAGGTTATGTTGTGTATTTCATCAGCCATTTGGGTGGAAATACAGTTGTTACAGGTAAGTTGTAGCAGAGTTGTCAACGCATCCACATGACTAAATGACAAAATAGGTTGATTTCCAATTCACTGATGATTCCCAAAACAACGTATAATTTGCATAACACAAAATTACATAGCAGTAAGGAGTGCAGTACATAACTTGGAGAAAATTGAGGACAGCCTGGAAACTTTCACAACAGCTCTCATTCTCCAACCCCCTCTGTCTCTGGTTTCACCTAAGCCCCTCCTCAATGTCCATGCACTATTCAGCGTCAATCAGCTGAGCAACCTCAGATATAAACATATCTGACCAAAACCAACAGTCGTTGTTTTTAGAACGTAACCCCTGCAATAAACGAGGGACCACTGTACAGTCTATGATCCCTGCGCAGCACACAGATCCCGGGGTTCGCGGTGCATGATGCCACCTGTGTCCCGGTGCAATGTACAGATCACAGGATGACCAGCAAGTGACGCTGCCTGTGTCCCAGTGTCAGGAGAGGTGCTGGTTCTGACCATAGACATAATAAAGATAGACGCCGCATTGGTTGCTGTGCCGTAAGAAATGTGGCCGCCATTTTGGACCGGTCACCCGCTCCACTCAGCGCTGTTTGGCAGCACATTTAATCCATCGTAACTCTTACGGTAATATTAAAATGATTTTCACACGTTTTTTTTTTGTTTGTTTTTGCTGCAAATGTCATACATGTAGCTATGATACAGGAGAAATGGTTCGGCGTACTTTAATATTCATAGTGGGATTAATAGTAATAGAATATTCTGATATAGCCTCAACTGTAGACAGGTATTTTGTAAACACTGTAAACACACAGTCAACTATTTTAACAATTTGAAGAGACAATATATGATTACGCTACATATACATATTTATATATACAGTGGTGCCTCAGATAATGACGACAATCCGTTCCGGCATCACGGCCTTTATTCGAATCAGTTGTTGTCCGATGCGACTTTTTCCATAAAAATACATGTAAAACCAATTAATCCATTCAGGACCCACGACAAACTCCCATATAAAGTATGTATTACACACCCCTACCTGCACATTTATTCATTATTACTATTTGAA
>JAQQAE010006579.1:0-16570 GCA_029823295.1 Pseudamia nigra
CGGCTCAGGGTAGGCGGCCATCTGCCTCGACCGGTTGGGGTTAGTGGACAGAGGAGAGACAAAAGAAAAGAGTAGACCTGGATGACTGAGAATCTTCACAGACATGAAATTAAACAGGCAAAAATCTGGTACAAGTGCCTATAAATCATATTTACACACACCAAACAACTCCAACACCATCAAAAGTTTCAAAATCAAAATTCTAAAAAGAGGCCTAAAAGGAGACTAGGGCCTAAGAGGTTAACTCACTAAAATGTCTTAGAACCTCACATCCACAGGGTTTTGTCACTTGATTTACAGAAGTTTGATCTTTTGTCACTATAGCTTTTAAGATCAACGCATCTGCTTGTGGGCTCTGAGATACAACTCAAGTAATGGGGAAAGAGGAGCGGTACTAAGAACAGTGATGAGATCAGAAACGAAAACAGAAATATCAACACTATACATACTGAGATTTTGGGGGTTGTGCAAAAAAAATTTGGTCCAAGGTCCAATTAAGTCCAACAAGATCTACAAAGGACCAACATGCAAAATGCAATAAGATGGAGGATGAAAAAAGAAACATGCTCAAAGACAATGAATAAAATATAGTTGATAAATAATCCAACATATCACACTTGCAAAGCAAATCGCAGCACTGTGGACAGTGTATTGCGTCCAAATCTAATATAAAAACTCAAGCCGAGGTAGGAAAGGTGACCTAAGCTTCAAAGGCATAACAGTTTAAACCAGAGTGTTAATGAGTGTGGGTGCCGTCCTTCACAGAAGGCGGCTTTGTATTCGCTCGTCTCAGCCTCCTTACCTCTCACGTCCTCGTCCTCGATGGTTGTATTGGCGCTCTCGCTGGATTCCTGTCAAAACGACAAAAACAGCAGCTGTGAGGAAAACCAGCATGGCACATGAGCACAAACAGGCAAAGGAAAGATACTTGACGCTGCACTGAATCCAGAGCACTCTGGAATCACACACAGCGGGCCATTTTATGATCATCTACTGCAGCTCCTGGAACATACTCACTGGGATTAGGAACGACTTCACTGTCATTACACAGATGGTTAAGATACTCCGCAGTGACAGAAGCTCTCTGTTTGCTGTTTACAAGGTTAAGCATGAGTCTGCAAGTCATTTTAGCATCATACTGTGTTTTATTAATTAAAGCTGCAGTATTTTTTGGCATCATTGGGCAAAAATTCCATTTTTTTTCCCCAACACACTGTAATTGAAGTGGAAACAGGACTTAAACCTACCTCTCTGAACAGTGCTTTTGGGATGCAGGCAATCTACCCTGTGATGGCAGGTTTTAGTCACTAATAAGTGTCCTCATACAGGTTGGAGGTTACATATTTGCTGCTTGGAAAAGTAGCCTCACTTTCTACTTTGATATGATCACCTATAGCTGAGGTCAAAATTATTGGTGCCATTGATTTTTTTTTTTTTTACATGTGCAGTTCTGGATACATAGAAACACTTCAGTAACTTTGCATATCTTTCTTCTTAGTGTTCATCAACAATCCTTCTCAGATCTAAATTCATTTCTTTTGACTTTATGTTACAAGTGGTGCCTCAAATGCTTTCTGAAGTGGATATGGGACAAATGTTCAGTCTTAATTTCAATTCACACACTTGAACCATTGCTCATCGAAAGAGTGGTAGTTTGTGCCATGCCTGAATAAAAAAAGTAATTGTGTCGTCCAGTGTGTGTGTCATTTGTTGCTCTATCTCCACTTTTTTCTTTTCTCCACCCCGACCAGTCGAGACAGATGGCTGCCTACCCACCTTCTCCGTTAAAGGGATTTTTTTCCTGCCACCTGTCACCCTAGGCTTGCCCTCTAAGGTTCTGTTGGGTTTGCTCTCCATATAGTCTTTTGAGGATTTGGCCTTAATTTGCGAAGCATCTAGAGATAATCTTGTTATGATTGGTGCTATACAAATACAACAAGACTGAACTGAAAAAAGGAGGTCTTCTCGGGCCTTATATTGACTCTGGTAATTTTTGTTCCCACAATAATTCTGCATTTGTTTGCAAATAAAAGTATCTTACTGCTTCTAAGTGAAACTAACGTACTTTGAAATGCTCCGTTAAAAACTGGCAGTCTGTTAAATAGCAACTGAGAAAAATCTGGAAAACAACCAACTTCGTTGGGGGCTAATAATTTTGACCTCATTTGTATATTTAGTCTTATTTCTATATTTAAATTATATATATATATATATATATTTATTTCCAGTTCCAGTATTTGATCTCAGATACACTCATGTTTAAACACCATGTTGTCTATGAGGAGCTTCATCTGTCATTATAAGTGCTCTTTGCTTGGGGCCAACTGTTTTTATTCCTTCTTTGCATAAGTTATGTGGTATACTACATCACATGTGATTTTATTCAGATTCTACACCCATTGCATCTTGTAGATTAAAAAAAAAAAACATGATTCCACAAATTAAAAAAAAAAAAACATGACATGAGTTAAAGCAATGCAACAAACACAGTTCATAGAGATTTCTACACAATAGCCTTTCTAAACAACATATATGCTACACTATCGGCTAAAATGCCATCATGTCACTGCACAAAGCGTAAAATATGAGCATGCATATGAGAGCCCACACTTGATGGATTATACATGATAATGTAGATCTGTATATCTGCACAGACAAATCACCTCGACACGCTAAAGCTATGTTAAAAACATAGCATGGAGCAGTTTTGGGGTCTGTGATATTTCAGTGGCATGTATAATCCCTTTGTCACATAACCACTGCCAGATAATGTTACGATGACAATGGTAGCACATGCTTTACCAGGCTTTGGTAACCGCATGTGAGATGGCATAAACTCATTTTCTGAACCATTCAAAGATTTTACAAGAAGACAAATGCAATAAACATTATTTAACAGTAAAATGTTAACGTGATAAAATGCTTCATGAAATTGTACATGTAGATGACAAAAACCATTAAATCAAAGAAGCATGCAACAGTCGGCATGCGATATTGAACAGAATCCATGGTTTCCTGTTCTGTCACGGCATGTTGAGTGTCAAAAACATCCACTGGCACATGGACATCATCATCAGAAGCGACATTATGGCTCTAGGCTAAATGGAGCACACATTACCAGCAAACTACATCTTCAGTCTAGCAGCTCATCAGCTGTATACCTTGTTTCCATCAGCTGGGTTGTGGATAACTGTGGTTTGAGGCTCCTGATTTGAAAAGACGAACAGTCGGAAGAAAAGTTGGTGCAAAACCAAAATGAGTTAGAAAGGAGGTTTCACAAAAAAGTATAAAACATAAAATAAAATGTGAAGCAGGAAAGAAAAGGGACTTTATTAGTACTTGGAGGAAAAGAAAGCTCTAAAACAGAATGACTACAGAGCAATCGAAACTCATTTCTCCCAGCATCAGTTATTTTATGGCACATAATGTTTTTACCAGAACCATTCACCAGATGATAACAATGGACAAGACAGATTATCATGACACTGTGGCTTTGTTCAGACTGACAGCTCAAATCCTCTTTTTTGACATTTATATTGTATCCAGATTAGTGTGTAACAAGTGACACAAGTTGATTTCTTTTCAGTATCTCAGTCTGATCACACATCCTGAAATTTCATTGTCTTGTGCCTTTCTGCTGACATAACTGTGTCATAGCTGGGGTGCTGTGTAGGATCCATACAAAACACTATGGATAACACTACTGAAAACACTACTAGTGACATTAGCTATTTGAAACACATCATAGGTTGTTGACGTATGGACACAAAATTGATGTGATCACTTGTAAACAGTGGTGTGGAATGAATCTGATTTTCCAGCAATCTGACCAAAGCCTATGATAGATGATCCTTTGACAGACAAGTATCTTCCAACGAAAGAACAGCTTGAACATCCCAGATGACATATAAGGCAGGCATTTCACATGACCGTACAATATATCAAACATGACCTGAATTACTGTAAGGAGAATAAACAAATGGTCAAAATCAGCATGAGATAAAAGGTAAAAGATACAGTATATGTTTTGTGTGTGTTTTCAGTCACATGCACAACCCGTGCTATTGCATAACTGTTTGCTTTTCAATGTAACCTACTGACCTGTTGCACCTTTGGCTGTTTACAGAATGGATATTTAAGAAAACACACCTACAATTTATGAAGCTGATTATTGCGTTAATGTTAATTGTTTAAAATGTTGCAACCAAAAATGTATGCATGTGTAAAACCAAAAATGTTAATATACGTATATAGTGTTATAGTGGGCTGCGAGCCTCATATTTCTAAACAGCTGTTGGTAAAGGTGTGAAGGTTGTTAATGTTTGCACAGATGTCAAACAACTGTCAGAAAGACTTGGCTTCAGAGATAATACACATAAAACAAATGAGCTTCAATAAGTTAATGAGACATGTTGCTAATAATCACATCGCTCCATTTCTATACTTCAGATGTAAGAGTCGGCTGTTATAGTTCCATGTGATGCAACTGTTTGTGGCTTTTTACTCATGTTTTTACTTTGTAACTGCAGCTGTAATTCATACAAATATTGAGAGCTGTTCAAGATACAGTGCTAACAAAACGATGTAATTCTCAAAACTGCATACATAAATGAACATAACATATTACCACTAAGCTACGGTGTGGCGTAATTACCCAGAAGACTTCCAAAATACATAAACTTGAATTTTTGTCGGGTTCACCCGTTCTCTGATCATAATTGTGTACTCAGGGGTGGTGCGGCCCAATGTGAATCACACACTTTTTATGGCGTACATAAAATGTTAGGTAACTTCATCACCCCATTTAACATATGACAAAAAGGAGGCTTTACCGATAATGAAGAGTCAGACTGCATAAAGCCTATGGTGTCACTGGAGGATAATGGATTCTTGATTGCTTCATGTTGAATAAATCTCTCAATTAATTTGCATTTTCCTCATCCATGCTTTTTTCATAAACCTGCTCAATATTCATAGCAAAACACTGATTCTCAAGAAGTCATACCTCAATAGATAGAGTATTTCAAATGCTTGTTTATAAGAATTTAACAATGCTCGCTTCTTCAGTGTCAGTAACGTCTGTTTTCTTATGTATTGGGGTAAAGACATTGCCCAGTAATTGCATTATATCACACTATCCATCATTGCACAAAAATATAATGTGAGAATGATTAAATTCCCAACAAAGTTAAATTGAAGTATGAAAATATAAAAACTCACAAAATAACTGAGTGCAGTGTATGTTGATGATTGTAGTGTTTATAAAAGCATCCAGTAGAAACCGTCCTGTGCCTCGACCTAATAACAGCCCCTATTTGGTTGAGGTGGAGGAACACAAGCTTGTGGCAACAGTGTTTTAGCCACAGCTGACATGCAATGGCCCCGGGGTTGCCATTACAGCTTTCATCAACAACAAAGGAGACCATAGCCAATGTACAGCGATGTGATAAAGCAATCTTGAAGTGCGTGTGGAAGTTACACAGTCACGGACAAAAGTGATGATCTGAAGCGTTACAGAAAAGAAAAAAAAAAAAAAAAAACCTTCAACAGTCCAGCAGCACTCAAATCAAGCTGCTTGATCATGACTGATGTGGGTGAAAGTGTGGTTGAACAGACACAGAGTCATGCAAACAGACAGACAGACAGGCAGGCAGACAGACTGTGTACCAGAGAAGGAGTGGGGACATTCTCTTTGGGGCTGGTGACCACATTGGCCTTGTTGTTGATCTGGAGGGACAGAGTGGACAGACAGGTAGACAGACGGGACAGGGCAGAAGTGACAAAGCTTAGTGTCCAAACAATCAGTTGTCAAGCAGCTGCTGTGGAGGGAAAAGTGCGAAAGTTGCTGTCAGTGAGCCACTGCAGGAAACCCAAAAAGACACAAGAGTATATAAAATCACCAAGGCTCAGAGGTAAGGGTTAATAAATCAAGATGGAATGTTTTTATCAGAGGTCTGACAGTAATGGAAGCAGATAAGAAAAGACAAAGTGGAGTAAAACAAATGACCCAATTACTCTGTAGAGCACTGATGAATGACGAGAAATTTCAAACTGTCACTGAAAACCAGGCATTTTACTTAAATCTGTTAGCACTTATCAGCTAATTACTGTCATGCAAATTATTTAACATGACAAAGGGTGGTGATTTCAATCAATCAATTAATCAATCAATCAAACTTTATTTATATAGCACCAATCATAATCTCTAGATTATCTCTAGGCACTTTACAATTTGAAACACACTGTTCTGGACATTAGACATGTGAAAATATTTTTGTACCTAAAATTCTGATTCAGAGCCATCGTGTATTGACTCAACTCCATCTCTATACTAATTATTGTCTTAGCGCTCTTACATCCACGTTAACAACCTGAACACCAATTTCTATATATAATTTGGTAATTTTTTCTATGGAAATACTTATTTTAGTGCCTTACCTCTTTAATGTCTCTCTTCTGGTCATGTACCGTACATCAGCAACAGTGTGCAAAATTATCTATTGTTAAAAGGTCATGTACTGTGAAAAATGCATCTTTTTTGGGTTTGAGGTTTGTATAAAGACAAAGTTAAATAAAAGCTGTGAAAATATGAATTTGCACAGTACTGCCAGGCCTGAGAACATTGGCCTCCAGTTTTGAATCTGAGTAACTTAAGGCATCAAAATTAAGAGCCAGTCATAGCCCAGTTAAAACTCATTCATCCTGTTCCGTGACCCAGTATGATTGTAGATTTAAAGTTTAAACTAACCATTTGACCAATTGGAGTCAAGCTCATCGACCACTGTTGTGTGTTCACAGTGGCCTTGCATAAAAATGTGATTCTCGGTCACCTTGGGAATGAGTGTGTTTATTGATTTATGAGGAACCCTAACTGCATTCAAATTTCTATACATAAATCAGTCAGAAATTAACACTAAAGCTAATTTTTCTGTTCAGAAATCCAAGTACTGTAAACAACTGCAATTTGGTATCTTAATCAAAAAACAATCATGTCCTTTAGCATTTTGTTTGCCTTTTTGCAACAGAGTACGATAAAAACATCACAGATAACACCAATAATTATATTTGAGCTTTTTAATCTATTTGACCTAATGCATACTGTTGGATTAATCATAACAGAAGCATAAAAAACAATTTTGGTAATTAACAGTACTGTTCATTTAGGGCAGCTGTGGCATACACTTTACCTTTAAGTTTAATGGTCACAACATGGGACTTACGGTAAATGATTTAGACAAATGTTCACAGACCAGTCGCTCTGAGCAGAATAAGACTAATTTAAGTCCATGCACATCCCTTGGTGAGACGTAGCAGAAGATGTAGAATTTTGAGTTCTATTAAATTCAGCTGATCACAGTTATAATACTAACATGCTTTCTTCAATGCTTTATTTAAAGTTACAGTCCAATCATTATGTTTTGCTCTTAGTTTGAAAGTAAGCCTGACGTTACATCCCTTTTATTCAGGTTTCAGTCTCATTGGTGATGTCACTTGTCAAGTCCAGTCGAGGTCAGGGCCCCTTGGTCTACGTGGACATTAATGGAGAATAAATTATCTTGATTATCTATAAGAATATACAGTACATACCTAAATGTTAACAGAATGATTAAGTTGATTTCCTAACTGTAGTAAAATGCTTATGAGTAGAATAATATAATATAGATGTGAATGAGATGTTTAATGTTACTCGCAGAATGTAATGTGTTACTGGTGGGTATGAGAGAGGAGAGAAGAGCATGTTTTGTTTAGAAAGTGAGCGCTGTACCAAAAACAATTAGTGTGAGGCACAGAGAGGTAACCGGAGACCCTGATCACGTCAAGCGTGACTCATCAGAAGGGGTGTTACTAAGCTAAGCCTAGTAATTTCTCTTTAAAAACCTAAAATAGTAGAGATTCGCTGCCTGTACTTCAAACAAAGCAGGAAGATGGACTTTGCACTCTGAACTGTGCCTTTTGGGACCAGAAAAGGCATGGTAGAATGGGCTGAAGAGATGCAACATCTCTCAAAAAGACTGGAGGTTTATCGGAAATAGCAGCTCTGAGAGACGAGAACAGAGACCTGTATTCTGATAACATTGGACCAAGGCATAAAAGACTTTCTTTGTCTTTATGCGGATTTACCATCTTCATTCTGGAAGCGCTTTGTGCTGAGTAGCTATTTTTCCAGGACTTGAACTGGACCATTTCCGGTTTTGGGCCGAAAACAAAAGATGGAAAGAATTATCTCAGTGTTTCCCTTTTTTCTGCTAAACCCAGCTTTAAAGAACTTACTCTTAGGTTTGGACAGACTGAGGAGGACGTTCTTCTAAATTGGATTAAATTTTATCTTTTTCTTGTCTTCCCCTTTGGATCAAAATTGGATTGATTTTATTTTTTACTGGTTTTTCCCTTTGGAACAAAATTGGATTTATTTTGTTTTTCCTTGTTTTCCCTTTGGAACTATGGCGGACGTTCTTCTAGATTGGATTAATTTTGTTTTTCCCTCCAGAACGACGAGCAAGGCAACAACTGGATAATTTCTAACTGGATTTAAAGGACTGCTGTTCATGAGTGATAACAGCTGCGTTGCGTAACGTGAGAGGTGGGGGGTTTACAGAGAAGGATTTAGATCACAGTTTTAAGATTTAGTTGATTAGTTTTATGGTTTATGTTTTTCATTTATTAACACAAATTAATTGGTAGTAAATTGCATGTTATATTGATTAATAATTACTGCCTATGCTTTGCTAAATTGCCTACAATAAAATTTATAATGAGTAATATTATCCTTTTGTTTGAGTTATTCCCCAGAGAGTACACCAGATTTATGAATGTAAAAAGTTAGGTTTAAGTGTGCATACCATTGAAAAGCTCTGAAAATATCTCAGCCATAGTCCACCTACAAACTAATGTGTCCTTAGGGCCTGTTTTCCTGGCCCTTAAATATTATACCTGACACGCACCAAAAGCCTGGATCCTAAGAAGCAGCTACCATAACCAACTGGACTGGTATCATTATTGTTCCATAGAGTGGGTTTTTCCTGGCAGTTTTGGTAACCACAGTTAGCAGGGCAGAGGTTGGAAATAACGGTAGTAATAAGTCAGGCGAGTGCTTCAAACTTTACTCAGCTAAGTAATATCTCTCCAGGCTAGCACGGCTGGGTAATACCCTAGTGCCGTTTAGGGGAATTAGGACCCTGTTAGAATGGATGGCTGAGTCAGACACCGAGGATTAAACACACTGAACAAACATTGAACTAACCCTTCCTTCGTTTTCACTGCAAAGTCTGATCTACTCAAGTATATTTTTGGTTT
Organism: Pseudamia nigra; assembly: GCA_029823295.1. Taxonomy (NCBI): domain Eukaryota; kingdom Metazoa; phylum Chordata; class Actinopteri; order Kurtiformes; family Apogonidae; genus Pseudamia; species Pseudamia nigra. The sequence continues at coordinate 9,295 of JAQQAE010006579.1, forward strand.
TCCATTTTTTTGGTTGAACTTCCAGGGAATGTCTGTTGTCATCAGATATATGGTTTATATTCAGCCAAAACCCACATATTCATTATGACGAAAACCTGCATAGGACTGTTAATGTGAACATGAGGATACAGTCTACTGAAAGAATCAGTTGAAAGGAAAAGCATGTAAATCCATGTTCTTGTAATCAGTGCAAGGCACTCAGGATAGATCTGTTACATTTCTAACTCTAACACTACACCTGAATAATACCTGTAGAATAAGGAGGGAGGAGGAAGACAATAATTGATACACATTTGGCACAAAAAATATTTCAGCCTTAAACAAATGAAACAAGACAGAAATGGACAAAAAAGCTACAGGATGTAATTTCTGTAATATTTATTATTATAGTCTAATATTAATTTAGGCTGAGAGGCGAGAGACAATGTATGACTAAATTGTTATTATCAAACTACATATTACAGTTCAGATTTGGTGCATTTACACACATACTGAGCTTCACGCTCTTGCCTGTGCGCTGTGAGGAGTAAAAATCGATCTGAAATGGCCTCCTGCACTTGTTCTTTCTGGTAATAAGGTGCTCTTCAGGCCACTGATCCACACACATATACAAGGAAAAATACACAAATCTTCCCCTGCACATTCAGCTGTTCTGGACAGTTATGGCCATGAAGCAGATTGTAAATATGAATGTGTTAATGATGTGCCTGGTAAAATAAAAATCACATAAAATAAGAATGGTGGGGAGCTGCAACCTAAAACCACAGAAGACATAAATATTTTTAGTACATATCCATTTTTCAGATAAAAACAGGAAATCTGCATTTTTGAAACCAACGCTGACACAAGTTGTGGACTTCTCATGCATTAGACTTCTACGGTGCTGTCATGCAGTGTCTCCCCAGCCTCAAGCTGCAATTTGGGAAATTTAAATGCACATATTTTCTAATGCTAACTATTCATTGCAGATGTTGGTCTGGCTAACAAGCAGCAGAATGTTCAGCCTACCCTTAAAATGTCAGTACCATCCGTCTTGCTTTTCTGCATCGACAGTCACAACACAGTATGAGGGGAGAAAAAAAAAATCTTATGATTATACAACCATGACACTTCCATTCTGATGCCTACACTCATCCAGAACCCACTTAGTCTGAGCAATATTAAATAATGTTTAACAAAATTGGGCTCATTGGGTCAGTGAGACTTGACGTACAGTAGCAACACTTTCCTGGCAATAATTCCACATCATACCAAGTACCATATTTTCCGGGTGATATGTCGCTCCGCTATGTTAGTCGCTTGAGCCAAACAATGCAAAATTGAAGAAGAAAAAAACGTGTATTAGTCGCTCTGCAGAACAGGTCGCATTTGTTCGGGGCTCAAGTGCGGCCGCGGGTGCGCAATTGAGCTGCGCTGCTCGGCAGAAGGGAGAGTTCGCGGCTTGCCCCTTGTAGCGGCTTTCAGTGTGACAAACACCCTATAGTCGAATTTATTCAAAATACAAGTCGCTCCAATGTATTTGTCGCTCCCCTCGCCAGACTATGCAAAAAACTGCAACTTTTAATCTGGGAAATACGGTACATGGTTAGTAGCAGCACGTACAATAGTTACTTTGTTAAAAGAAAAAAATACAGAAGAGAAAAGACACAATCACCTCGACATTAAAAGAAAAGAGGGATTTAAAAAGCTTCTTCTGTTTTGGTTTCATGCCACATGTTCTAAACAACTAACTTCTCTTACAACTTTCTGGCGCAGAACATGAAAGATTTCAACCAATCATCTATCAGTAAGTGTGAAAAATGACTTAAAGTGCACTTTCCATCATGTCTGCTGGATCAGGAAGAAGGTGTTAAGCTGTTTTATAGGGAAATTGCTGAATGCAACTTAAGCAACATACTGAACCAACCAAAGGCAACAAACCGGTTTAACAATATTAAACAGGTGACCAGTGTTACCAATAACACCTTCAACACAACTATTTTTTCATGACTGGTATCACAGCACATTTCTTTCATCTACTGATATTTGCATGTTTATATCCTGCCCTCAATGCCTTCTACACCTGCTCCATCTCCCTTATAAACATGCATCCACCTGAACTTTTTTCTGAACATGCACACATCTGAGCATTCTCTTCCATCTCTAACTTTATTTTTGGAAATGGCAGCTGTGCATTACTTCCTGTAACTGGTCCAAAAGTAGAAATTATCCGAGGAATGATTTCAAACTGTTCATGAACTAAGGTGTGGTTCATTTTTATCCACAGCTGTATATTTGTTTCATATCAAACAGTAAAGTCTGAAAGTGTGAATGCATCCTAAATCTGCTTATGCTGGATTTCATATTTTATTAGCTACTCTTCTATTTCTTTTTAGCGCTTTATTCTCATGTTGTAAATTGCTAAAGCAACCCATGGCGCAAGAATCTCCTCTGGGACACAGTGATGTCATCTTATTGTAAGCTTGATTATTCCTAGTAGAACTCATTTAAGGACTTGAGTAGGAGTTGAAATTTATATAAGGAGAAGAAATCAGACAAAACAACAACAGCTCCACTTATGTCGCATCTATGGAGGAAGAGAGCGTGTCTGACTCATCAACATCCTAAACAAGGGTGAAATTGACAGATTTATAGAGGGATAGAAATAGAAACTTGAACACACACACATCAGCATGCTCAGTGAAGGATTTTAACTTTTATCACAACTGACTGATGAGTGACAGAGAGATGAAGCCTATCACCTACCTATCACCTACCCCCAATCATAATTTTAATCATCAGTTATTAGTTTCCAACAGTCTCCTCAGCTCAGGGAGCAGATGCTCTTTCTTTTCTCACACAGTTTGACAATGCAAAAGAGGCTAATTATTGGCAAATGTCTGTCATACCCACTCAGAAAGATGCTAGTTTCACACAAGCAATACAGGCTATTTTTCTATTTTTACCCAAGCAGCAGTGGTCTTTTACAATGTAACAGCTCCAGATAGGCAGCACTTAAACTGAGAGATACTGGAGTGTAGTAAAGGCTTTGTGTACAGTGAATTAAAAAAAAAAAACCAGAAGTGTGAAGCATGACAGGAAACTTACTTTGACACCGTCCGGCTTCTTGTTCAGCAGGCTCTTGGCTGCTGTAAAGAAAAAAGGTAACAACGGGGGGAGGAAAAAAAGAAAGTATATATATACACATCAGTGGCCAGTTGGATATATAGCACACACACATACACGCGCACACATACACCATCTATTCAAGGCTATTCAAGCCAATTATTAGCAATGTCAAACTGGACCTTGCTAGAATTAGAAGCAGAGGAAAAAAATGCAACTCAAGTCAGGGGATGAAATAAAACTTAGTGAATCATTAGTCTGAAACATGCAATTACATCCATCTGATAGAGCTATAGGAGGCAGTGCTGAGTGGTCGAAGCAGCAATGTCCAGGAAACTGAGCCTTTCAGCTTCTCTTTTCAGTTCTCCACTTGATTTCACTAAACCACTTCTTTAAACACTCAAGACACATAGCAGCATCTGTGAACCGTTTGATGTTACAGAACTGAGCTAAAAGCATGCCAAGTACTGATTCAAGTTTTGGGGGTAAATTAATAAACACCTGCACTAAAAGCTGCACTGTTTAACTACCTTTCAGTATATTGTAATGTAAGTGGTCTGAATGGAAACAAGAATCCGACCCATTTCTGTGGACACTTTGGGTTGTAGACAATCGAGCTTGCGATGTAGACTTGGACTTAACAGGTGTTTTCAGATAAGGTACAGTACTATGCAAAAGTCTTAGGGCACCTTGGGTTTGTGGTCTTATCTTCATTGATAATTATTATTATACAGGTATATTAGTCATTGGATAAGCCCCTTGAAATGTACACCATGCACAAAATGAATCAACATAATGCTAAAATTGATATTGCAGCAGTACTTGCAAATATCTACTTTAAATAGGTTTTTGTAGAATTCTAAATGAAAATATGAAAAATGTGCACAATAAACACATAAAAATCAGAACTAAATGGCTTCAGCAGGCAAAACTCCATATTTAGCACAACATCCACTCCTGTGGCAAAGACTAACCCAAACAAGAACCATTTGACGTGCAGCTGAATGAAACCTGGTTTAGGTGAGTTAGAGCTTGCATTTCCTGATACAAACGTTTCATAACAATTTAAGTTTGTAAGGAGGTGACACTTCATACCTGACACGTCATTGTAGAGAACCTGAATTTTTTTTTTTTTATACATTTCCTTTTACATTCTGGTTCCAGAGTGCAGGCCTATTGTTACGATACAATACGCGTGGTTTTCAGCTCAGGGACTCGTTGACATACATTTGGAGGATGTGGGCATGGTTTGTAAACTTTGTCATTAGCCCGCAGTGAGACGCAGCTAGGTGAAATGAGGTAATTTAAGCAGCTGTGTGACAGACCGGGTGGAACGGAGGACGGAAGAGAGCTTGATACGCTGAGAGCCAACAGAGACGGGCAGAGCTGAACGACCTGAGCCATTGGTCTACAGACTGGAGCATCAAACTTTTAAAGAGCATGCCAACACTGTTGTATATACTCACTTTTAAAAACTCTGAACGACAACACCCAGCGACCCTAGCACAGGGTGGCCGAATCATCAGAAGGACATGAGCACGGACCGCCAGAGAAACAGATTCCGTGGCTGTGTGGGCCGACTCAAGTCCTGAACACACACGCAGGGTTTGGACAGGATAAAGTTGCGGGGGGTTGTCTTGGTAGCGTAGCAAACAGGCTCAGGGCTAAGCTAGCCGGGCGCCATCGTAACATATGGGATGCTCATCCAGGAGTTAAATCGTAACACTTGTGGTTATTATAGTCTCCTAAAACAACAAACCCAAGACTGCCTAAAACCTTTGCACAATACTGCATGTGACTGGCATCTAAGCAATCACTGACCAGTTTCCATGAGACATTAACTCTCCTACTTCTAATTTGGACCAAAAGGAGAAAGCTGCAGAAAGTAGCTGTGTATTTTGAAATTAAGGTGTTACCATCAGTTTCAGCTCCTGCAGCTTTACAACTAAAGCATGTGATATTTCTTCATTGTGTCAACAGAACTGTTCAAACTTTTGCTTTCTGCTCAATGAATGAAAAAGAGAATTGTGGTCAAGCAAGCAATAGAGTCACTGGTGGCGAGTAGAGAAAAATAAAAGTGAAATAGAAAAGATATAATTATTATTCCCTGATTCTTTCACAATTATTATGCTCTAGGGGACTAGCACATAAAAACTATTGCATACTGTATATTTCTGGGAGTGTTTGTGCAGAGTTTTGTCTCTCAGACAGAACTGCATCACACACTGAGCAGTGCATGAAATGAGGCAAACGGAATTAACCAGAAGTGCTTTAAAAAAAAAAAAAAAAAAAAAACATTCTTCTGCACAGACACACTGTGTGATGCTGTTTTTAGCCTGAGGAAAGAACACAATGCTCAAAAGGCTGACACCCAGAAAAGTCCAAAACACAGAAAAGAGAAAAGAAAATTAGAAAATACAGGCAAAGGGCAGGATCTCAGCAGGTAAATATACCAAGACATAGTTATACAGATACAGAAGTGATGATTGTGAAGAATTATCTTTGCAAGAGTCTTAACAAAATGTTTCCTATTTTGCCTATGAGTTAACATGCATGGACAGTTTAGGACGGGGAGCAGATGACTGGTAGTGGCAGGGGAGGCGGACATGGATTCTTATCTTCTATGATTGTGAGGATTTCATAGACATGTTAATGCTTTGTAACCGATAAAGCTTTACAGTGGCATCAGGAATCTTTTTCACTGCCATATTGGAGGGACATGCTCATATTCTGAAAACTTGGGTTGACACTGCAATAATATAAAACAGATACAGACATACTTCACAGTGCATACAACACATTATATAATATGTAATATTTGCATGTGTGTACCAAAAGTATCTACACACTTAAATATGTGCATGCATTGTTTTTCTATTCTGACACTGTACTGTAGTACGTGTAGATTGTAAAATAGCACTTTGATATGATAGAGTCAGATCTGCATTAGATGCCAACATAGCTCGCTATTCTTATGCGCTATATGAAATACAAACATATACCGTAGTTTTGCACAGAAACATTAGGACAGCGATTTCCTCCAATATGGTTGTGAGTAGCTGACTGTACCAACTGAAAGCCCTATCCCGATGCTGTATTAGACATAGCATGCCTCAGGATCAAACCTGACAGTGTAGTGTGACACTGAGCGCCAACTACACCAAGGACTCTTACCTTACACGAGTTACCACACAAGATGAGGAAGGAAGAAAAACAAAAGTAAACACTGAGGACATGTTTACACTATTTTCACTGATTCCAATCTAATCCTTCCAAGACAATTGCTTTGATACTGCAAAAATAGCATTACATTGAATAAAAGCATTATGAATCTGGCTTTTCATTTGACATAAAGGGATACAATCAATGAAGTTAGGTTTTCAGACTCAGTTTGAATGATTTGCCCTTTAGAAGGACCTGAAGATGGACCTGCATTGATCCATACGGTCATTCACTCTGTCAACAGGGACTGAAAAGGCAAAATTGACAGAGCTTATTGGACTCTAAAGGCCAGCACATTTTTAAAAAAATACAGCAGTCAAAAAAGCAGGCTCTTACATAGGCAAGAATGAGTAACAGAGGAAAAATGGTCAGTAACAGTGTTTTATACCACGTAAGGACATGCAAGGAGTCATTATGCCAGGTGAGACCCTTAGAATAAAGACCAGTCTTACCTGAGAAGTTGCGAGTGGCGAGCATTGTAGTCAGGATAGCACCCTAGGGAAATAAAAATGGACACTGGAGTTACCACTTTATCTACAGAAGGTTAATGATTAGATAATGTGGGGCTTTTTCGACCTTGCAGATTTTAGTGAAAGCTAAAAATCTTGCTGAACCTCAGTGAGTGTTGTTTATGGTCTGCTGTTGTTTCCTCACCTTGAGTTTCCTTCTAGCATTGAATTTTTTCAGGCACTCCACAGTCTCCTGTCTGTGCATCATGGACGCCACAGTGGAGCGTTGCTGCAAACACAGAGATCAAAGGTGCACAGTTACGTGAAAGCGAAGTTAAAAATATTTCACAGACATTTGTTTGTGGATGGAGAGGTGTGTCGACTTTCAAAAAAAAAAAAAAAAAAAAAAAAAATCGGACATTACATGAAGACACATACGCAGATCCAGGGATGTTTGAGTGCATCTGTGGCATTGACTCTCTTGGCTGGATTAATGGTCA
>JAQQAE010006580.1:0-16570 GCA_029823295.1 Pseudamia nigra
GGCTTCTCTGCTGAAGCTGCTGTCCCCGCAACCCGACCCCACGGACAAGCGGTAGGAGATGGATGGATGGATGGATGGATGGATGGATGGATGGATGGATGGATGGAAAAACACTGAAGAAGAAGGTGTGAACAGACTTTTGACTGATAGCATATGCTCTTGACCTTCCTGTTCGAAGTTAAATAATTAGTCACTGTTGGTGGTTCATTCATGTCAAAGCCTACTCAGAAAAATGAAGAGGAGAGTGAACGTGTTATTTCTGTTTCCACACCTGAGAACATCTTGCACACGGCCCTGTTTTGGCGGCGAACGGAGCAGACCAGGAGCAGCCAGCTGGGCAGCAGGCGCTGACTGGACGCCAGCAACTCTGCAATTGAGTTTTTCCCCGCTCCTCCATCACCTGCACCATGTCCAATGTCCAGGGAGTCCACCACCAGTAACAAGGTCTGGGCAGGAACAGGAAGGTCCAACAGGGGTCCCAGCACTGCTCTGAGGACATGGAAAAGAAAAAGAAGGAAAAAATGTTGATTTTACAATAGACAAACACTGAAGCAGGTCATTAGATATGGAGGGAGAGGAAACTCAAATACAAGAACTAGAAAGAGTGACCACTTAGTAGAAGTAGAAGTACTCAGAAACACAAGTAAAAAAGTATCTTACATAAAAACTACAATGAAGTACTAAGCAACTATTTTTAGTCATTTTTGTATATTTCCTTGATTATTTATCCCATTCATGTTCATTTTGTTGTGTACTTTATTGCTTTTTGTTCCATTTTGTTAGTTATTTTGTTCATTTTTTACACTGTCCTTAGAACATTTTTTTCCTTCTGTTGCTCATTTTTTCACTTATTAATTTTGTTGCTTATTGCATTCATTTTTGTTCACATACTTAATTATTGCCATCATTTTTGCTCATTTTTCAATTTTTATTAAATTACTTGATTATTTTCTTTATTTTGCTTGTTCTGTTGCTTGATTTGGTCATTTGTGTCAAATATGTTTTACATTTTAGAATTTACACAGTTATTTTGTTAAGTTTTTGTTCAATGTTTTGCTCATTTTGCTCATTCTGGTGGTCTTTTCATGTACATTTCTTATTATTCCGTTGCTTAGTTTATGTATTTTGTTAATGTACTTTATGTTTTCATTGTCTTTTTTATTCTTCACTGAGCTGTGGCCAAATGTACAGTAACTAAGCAGAAGTACATTTTTTTCATCACAAATGTAACTGACCAAACGTGAAAAGTATTCTGCAAAATACAGAAGTATTCTAGAAGTTTAAGAAAAAAAAACCCTCAATAGTCAATACTCTCATATGGACTGAAATGGAAAAATTGTAAAGATCCGAGGTCAGTTGTGCTGTGATTTCATGTCTTGAAATAGTCTTAAGGTGAAATCTCAGAAACAGTTTAACATAAAATCTAAGGCTGATGTGGAAATAACCACCACAAAGCCCTGTCTCCCATAGAGTCACACAGGAATTCTCTTCAAAAATACTAAATGACTAGACTTTTGCCAGGAGTCGTCATGCTTATTTGGACAATCTGCTGGTCCTTTTTTTTTTTTTTTTTTAGATTTTTTTCAGCTATTGCAGAAATTGCGTCTGACACACTGTGCTCTTGCATGCTGCTGGCATATCGATTCTGGTTGAAAATAGCAAGTAACATATGAAAACTTTGAAGAGCGTTAAATATACTGAAATGTCAACAGATGTGGGCAAAACTTCAATCCGTCTGTGTGACATGCTGCACCCGACAGTGCTGCCATTTTCTTCTCCATCTAATGCTGGGCTGCAGTCGGTGTAATTAATGCAAAATCATCATCTGCTGCAGGAGTTTGGACCAGAGGTCACGATCAGATCAAAACAATATGAATTAACAACATGCACTATGGAAGACACAACTGACAACGCATGTGATACTGAACACAGAGTCGTTATAGCTTGATAAATTTACATACAGGTGATCTTTAACAGGCAGTTGAGGCTATGCTGAGACAAACACCGGCATCTAATATGGACAATTTAATTTATATAAATCAATGTGACTGAATTTTCCTTTATAAGTATCTGCCGACAGCTGACAGGAAACTTCAGCTTCATGGTGAAAGGTGTCACGGTCATAGCATCCTGCACTAATGTTCACATATTTCAGTCCAATTATTGTCATAGAGAGCACAGACGCTGCACTTTTTCTTTCCAACCAGACTCTTCAGCAAGTAATTTCACTGAATTCCTTCCGGCTGATTGCTCAAGAGTGAAAAAACCTGCCTTCGTGAGAGGCTGGAGAGAAAACCTGCAGTGTCTCAGGCCTTTGTGGCAAAGATTGGACACCCCTGATAATGACATACTGCACTATGTGCTGCTGTTGCAAACAGCATGTAGCATTCAGTGTGGGTAGCATGTACAGGGATTTTACTCTTCTTAAAATTATTTTCCAGGACATTTTCAGCTGCTACAGTGTACACGTCATACTCTAATACATCCTCCCGATGTACCATGTTCACACTCACAGACCAACACTAGTACCACTGACACTGGACGTCACTCGTTTTGTTTCTAGGTGCTTCTTTGGAAAGAAGAAATAGGGGATCTGAAAAGTCTCCAAAAAATTATCAAAATAATCCAGTAAGTTAACAAAAATGAACAAAATAACACCAAAATGTAACAAAAAATTCAACAAAATAAGCACAAAATGGGGAAAATGATCAAAATAATCAAATAAGTTAACAAAAATGAAGACCGAAATGTAACACATAATCCACAAAATAAGAAACAATCATGTTCCGGGACAAATTCAGATGTTCCAGGACATTTGAGTTTTTTCCCCCTCATTTTCCATATGTTCTCCAGGACTGAAAAATTGGTCAATCATTTTTTAGGTTTTCCTGGACGTGTGGGTACCCCGATGTACAGTAGCAAGTCGTGAGCAATTTCAAAATACAAACTACAAAAAGTCATCCCGATGGTGTCTGATGTTCAGTGAAATCGTAGGTGTCAAGCATCTGATTTGTACAAGTCGGGTGGTGAAGAGGATGAATTCCACACCTGCCGACCGCTCTCATTATATATACATTTTATAGTTTATATGACTTCATTGTTCATTTCTGTCAAGTTTCTTGTTTATTTTGTTCATTTTTTTGCTTTTTGTGATTACTTCTGTGCATTTTTTGCTCACTTTGTTACTTTATTTATTCATTTTGATAATTTGCTTAATTATTTTGGCTCAGTTTTTAAAATTTCATTGATTATTTTGTTGCGTTGTTTTATTCCTATTCCTTGAGATAGAGTAAAAGTACATTTTTTTCATCACAAATGCAACTAAGAATAAAAAGTCAAAAGTACATTTGCTGGGAAAAACTACTCAAGTACATGTGACGGAGTAAATGTATTTGAATCTTTTTTATCTATGGAGATGCCGAACTGTTGTTACTGCGATGTGACTAAATCAAGAGTGTGTTGCTTTTGTGTGGATTTTATTTAGGCTTTGATGCTCTGTCTGTCATTAATGCAGTGACGCTGTCTGTTATGTAAAGTACTACGCTGCATCACAAAGCCCATTTGGGGACAATGAAGATTTACAATACAATACAATACAATACAATACAACAGTAATCAAAACAGCAGCTCAGAATCCAATGGTCTGACATCACAGCTACTCCCTCCTCTAATATGTACAGCTCTGGAAAAACTAGCAACCTGTCATGCTAGAGATGCTGTCGTGTAGAGCATTTATTTGCAGAACATGACAAATAGTGAGTGGCTACAAATCCCGCATGAGGTGGCTGAGGTCGTTCAACATCTGCCTGAGGGTGGCGGATGCAGACAGACTCAACAAAGCGAACCGCAGGGCCAGTGATATTGTGGGGATGGAGTTGAACTCGTTGGTGGCAGAGACGTATGTTGTCCAAGAAAAGGACCTTTCAATCCCTTCACCACCAGCGCCTCTCACCCCGTCTACGACGAGCTGGTCAGTAACAGGAGCACGCTCAGTGAGAGGCTGATACCACCCCGATGCACTGAACCACACAGGAAGTCATTCCTGCTTGCAGACATCAGGCCGTACAATTCTTACATCTAACCGTCATGTCAGTGTCTGAACATCTCTTACAAAGGTCTAAAGATTTTGTATGCGTCCTACTTATGTCAATAACATTTGTCCAGTGCATACTGTACACAGTACTTGTTTTATAGGGGTTATTCTGTTGTAAGAGGGGAATTTCAATTTTTTTTTACTAATACTGTATATAATACTAGAGCTATCTTTGTAATATAATATTTTGTACTTTTTCTTCCCTGTAACCTTTATCTTTTATTGTAAACTGGCAGGGAGCAACGGTGCCCAAACAATTTCCTCTGGAATTAATACATTATTTCTGATTCTGATGGTCAAAATAAATTTTTAAAAAGATACAGTGTTTTCAGACTCAAATAATGCAATGAAAAGAAGATCATATTTGTTTTTAAACAAAACAATAAAAATGTTTTAACCTAGGAAGAATATCAATATTAGGTGGAATATCTCTGACTTACTTACTATTCCCTGTTTGGTTCAGATGATCCTCTAGCTGTGCTTATATTGGAATTCGACAGACAGTGGACTGGAATGGATGTAGAAGATGATTTTAGAAACATTTGCAGTGGTCTCTTTATTTTTTCCAGAGCTGTGTTCATGTCTCAAAGATAATTCAGTTTAAAAAGAAAGCAGACCATTAAGAAATCACAATAATTGAACTAAAAAGTTGAACAAAGCAATTGTCAGTCATTGAAATCGTGCTTGATTAATTTAATAGTCATCCATTAATTTATTAGTTGTTACAGTTGTTTAACTAATGACTGATTAACACTAAACTACAGGTTCAGTCGTCAGTGAAAAATGCAATAATTTGACAATGTACGCCTTCCTCCTGCAGCTTCTCTGTAGATCACAACTCTTATTTCTGGTCAAACCTCTTGAGTTACTATGCACTGGATGCTAATTATGGATTTTTGCCCATTTTCATGCTGCTTTTAAAGCCAGTGTGCCAAATTGGCAAATCAAGAATAGAAGAATAAAACAAGCAACAGAAACATTCACCTTGGTAAGTTCTGTATTTTGTACTAATGCCTTCCAGAAGCTCCCATGAGTCATAATGCTGCTGTTTGCAGCTCAGATGACCTTTCCTTTGTGTTTTTCAAACACGTCTGGAGCTGTTTCCTTCCTGGCAGCCACCGACTTTGCTTCTACCAAATGATTTTTCACAGTTGTGACTAATAAATAATTTCTCCTAATATGTCCTATTACATTCTCAAAGCAGCATTTCATTTAAACCTGTCAGACGACTGTGCCTTCAACTCAAACAGTGATATTGACACTATAAATAACCGACATCCCGTGTAGAGTCATTGCTGGTGAAATCACTGAACTTAGCATCTGCGTTGCCTGTTATCATCCAAGTTAAACACTGTTTTTGATCCTTTTTAAACCAGAACAACAGTGGACATCAAACACTTTGAATGAGTGGGTGTGTGCGTGGGGGGGGGGTGCCCTGGGTGGAACAGGAAATTTCAGAGGTTCCATTAACCTGAGTCACTGTGAGCTCACAGCAGGGTGTGGGTGCTGCGTGTGCTCTATGAAGGATAATTACATTCTGATTGAGGTTGTTGCCAACTGTCACATTCTGTTAATGTTTAATCTTGTTGGAGATATTTGCCACCATTGCCCAATCATATCCACATCTTTTCTCAACAAATATATTCTGTTCTGCATACATTTGGACATCAGGGTCACAGAAATGAATAGAAGTGGAGCAAAAAATCAACAAAACAAGCAGCAAAATGAAAACTAGAAAGCACTAAGAGAGTGTAAACCTCTGCCAATGCAGCCCAGTTCCCCCCATCGGAGGCATTCTGGATGACCAGAGCTGGAGTATCACCTGCATCCATCAAACTCTGATGAAGACCTGTATTTTTTTCCAGCTTTTTATAGCAAATAATACAGGTTCAAAGAATTGAACACGTACATCTCGGTCTGCTTCAAGTCATCCAAAGGAAGGAAATAGACTACATCGCACGGCATTGTGGGTAAACACAACTACAACAAAGACGTGTAGCACAATAGCCGGGAGCAATGGATCACAGTGTGATGTGGAGTGAGAACGAGGAAAAAGCTCTGCTGCTAAGCACTCAGATTCAGAGCAGTAATGCACTAAAGTGAAAAAAAAAACCTCTACCAACAACATATAAAAATATGTTTAGATGCTTAGAAGAAGTGTCAGTTCAGGAGAAAGGACACGTTTCCTTAGTTTGAAGAACTAGACGCCATTCTTGGTGCACGACCAATGAGCGGAGAATTACTTTCCTCAAAAGATTCGATTTGTTTGATTTGATTTGAATTGCACTATGAAAGCAAGACCAGCTGAATGTTGCAGCTGAGTCTGCGGCACAATTGACATGAATCTACTGCTGGAGGCCACTGATCCCCTCAGTGTCCTCACCTCATACACTGTCCTCGTACATTTGGAGACTTTAGGCCTCCACATTCAAGAGAAACTGCACCAACAAGAAAATACGATAATTTGACCTTTGACCTTTACAGCAGGGCTAAGATCACACTCTTCAAACTTGACACAGGTTGTGACCTACTACAGTACACCTTTGCTGTACGTCCGCGCTGCCCCTCAGAGCACCCCCTGCTGCTGGGGCACTGACAATGCCCCTGTAGCCTAGAAGCTGAGGGGTAACAACCTGAAAGACATAGATCAAATCATCAAAATACACCAAAATAATTAGCAAAAGTGAACACAAACAACAAAATCAAAACAAATGGACAAAACATTCCTCAAAACACACAAAAAATAAAAAAATAACCCCAAAATGAAAAGAAATTAACAAAAAACACATTAAATGATCCCCAAAATGAACAGTAAAGAAATAAAAATGGGCAAAATCATCAGAGAAAGTAAGAAAATAACAAACAAAATGAATATAAATATATATAAATGTCTTCTATAAACATGTATGACACGTGTGTCACTTTGATTTCATCGCCAAATCGACTTCCCGCTGGTTCACACGTAGTGTTTACATATGACTTACAGATGTACACCGCTGCTGACTTATCATGTGCCGCAGGCTGGTCAAACAAAGCAAAGCAACATGTGGCTCATCATGTCGACATGTGACAGCAAAATAAGAGCAGCACGATGCAAATGACATGACAGTTCAACGCCTTTATTTCCTTTATATACTGCTAATACCGTCAATGAGAAGCTGTTGCATACAAATAAAGAGCTGCATTCACCTGAAACCAGACTGGACATTTTACTTTGCCATGTAGCCTGTTACTCTGTCCGTCTTTTGTCACTAGTTCACTCTTCTCTCACTCTTTCAGCTGTAATATTCCTGAGCCGCGGAGTTGAAGTGCTCTGTCTTTGGGATGGAAGTTAATAGACCTGTGGGTTCCAGAGGCGGAATCGAGGTACAATCACAATCTATGATCAGACTCACAGTTTTTTCACCTCCATCACACTGGTGCTCGACAACCCCATTCCCAAAAACATTCAGCCAGGTGTTTGAGTGTAAATTCAGATTTACATGAACGGTGAGTCCGTGGTCAAAAGAAATGAACAGAGAATTTAACGGCAAATTTATGGAATTTCTACTGTTAATTTGATGAAAGCCTTTAAATATTCTGTTTTATCTTTTGATTTATTGACTTTCTATTAGGCCTAGAACACTCTCATATATTTTTGTCACACTTTCACTACAGGGTATATTTTACCTGCTCTAATATACTCAAAAAAAAAAATACTTCTCATAAAAATCTGTTTAGGTACAACAATACAAAGCAAACTGAAGTACTCTTCTTTTTCCAGCTATACATCATTTCACAAAAAGATTAAAAAAGGTGGATAAAAGCAGGAAATAGGTTAAGACTTTATTAAACCTAATTATCTCAGTAATGCTCATGAGTTGCATCCAGCCTGTACATACACCAGTCATCATTAGATGTAAATGTTGAAACTAATAAACTTTAGGTATAAACGATAGAACATATAACATTTTAGTATCACTCCATGTATCCTGTTAACATCAAATTGTCTTGTTTTGGCTGCTGTTAAAAACTGAACATGTCCAGCTACACGACTGTCACGTTACAAATCTATCCTTCATCATCTAGAACACAGTTTAAAGATGTTTCAACATTAGTTATGTCATCCACTTTCAGTACAGATGTTCCTGGACGAAGTGACTGTGACATCATCCATTAGTTTCTGAAAGGCCGTTTTAAGGCCAATTGGGTTGTCACTCCATGGATGACATCTTGGCGCCAAAAACAGGATGCAACTATATTTGGATGAGTAGCAGTGTAGCGTGTCAGGGGTCTCATGGGAAAGGTAATTGTAGCCACTAGCTTACTGACACAGTAGAACTTCACCAAACATTGTCAAACAAATTCATATCACAGTGTTGTTAGTGTAAACACTGAACCACAAATACAGTGGTTCGACCTCAGGAGAAACTCTGATTCAAAGGTGTGACTCAGTCCGACTTCACTAGCGAGTTGAGTTACCGTAGCGACATGTCACTCAAACCTCAGCACAACAGTTATTTGTCGGATTATTTGCCGTAATATCTTAATGGAGCAAAACGTTAGAGATGGACCACCAGATCACTTATTGAAGGGTGTCAATAAAATGTTTGAGAGCATAATGACTCATGACAAAAATGTATTCACTTAGTATTTTCAGAGGGAAATCCAATGTAACTATGGGAAAAAGGCTTCTTGGAGCCCACTGAACGGTTTCCCAGCAGCACTATTATAACTTTAATGAACTTCCGCATCAGCCTCAGTGAACAGCCAGGGTCACTGTCCACTCGTCAAAACTTATGTATCGTTGCTACATAGTCAGTTCTTTTTTCACTTTGTATAGGTCTTGGGTGTCACAGACATCATCATCATCACATCACGTCTCCGCTACTTTGGATTCTGATTGGCAACCAAAATCCCACAATACCCTTCGTGGCTGGGGACGTGCAACTCACTTATTGACATGTAGATGTGTTCAGGTTGGGTGTCTAATGAAGTATGCCAGTGCCTTGGAGTTGTACCCCCACTTTATATTATGGCAAACAGTGTCAACAGTGTCATATCAGACCATGACCTCTAATAAAACCTTTAACATCGGGGGAATATTGGACAAACTACTTCAGCATTACAGCAACATGTTTTATAGCAAGTCGTTACTTATCATTTGACCATGGCAATGCTGTCGTACTGACACTGTGGAGAAGTAAATGTGTTCAGGCTAGATGTTTAATAAAATCTGATAAATTTGCTGCAGACTGTAACTCCAAATCTTAATCACTTCCTGTTTCATGGCAAAAGTTTTGAAATTTGTCAAAAGAATGAATAAGAATAAGGAATAATGATCTTAGCAAGTGCACACACTGTATGTGGGCTTCGGCTTAAATACAAACCGCCCGACACCCTGCATCATTTAGACCCATGACTAAGACAGTAGTTACTCATTTTTCATTTCAAAATCCATAGATTATGTTCAATTAAATTGGTAAAATGGGCCAAAAGTAGAAGGAATGAATGGTCTCAGTGCCTTTGTTTCTACTGTATAAACATGTCTGATTTAGCTCCTGCTTTGAATGACATGTGAATGACTATGGCACTTATGGGTCACAACACGGTTAGTCATCTGAGGAAAGTGACACTCCTTCACTTTAGTGGAGGAGGAAGTGCAATTACCCTTTAACTGCTACTTAAGGTTTGTGCTGTGTCCAGCTAAACATGTTCACCGCTGTGTGTTTGTGGGTGACCTTTGAATCACAACTTAATTAGACACAGCAGGAAGCGGTGCATGTTACAATCAAACCTCCACAAAATCACCTCCTGGTGAAAAAAAGCTGCACCTGCGACAGGAGAAGAGAGGGCTTTAAATGTCACCGATGTTTCACTGTAAACAGAAAAGCCACGATAGGGACAATAAAACAAAAATCATTAAAAGAAAACCTCAGAATGAAGTGTCGAAGTGTAATAAAATGAAATGGGAATAAATAGAAAGTCAAAATTTAAAAATATTGATTTTGAAAAACTATTTTTGTCTCGTATGCACGAAATGAATGTGTGCTACTCCGCGCTACGCCCTATTTATGCAGCAGAAATTAAATAAAGCAGATACTGCGAGTCCCCACAGTAACAATGCACAGAACAATCTCTTTTTCATCCCTTTTCTGCCTCTTTGTGATCTCTCATGAGATAAAAGGTTCAGCTGCCGTCTGAATGCAATGAGGAAAGTAAATATAGAATCTGGTTAAATAAGCACAACAACAAAATGGCCAGTTCTTATCTTCCCTGTGTATCTGGACTCTTACGGCACAACGCAGCTCTGGTTTGATTCCTGTCCTGCAGACCAGGTCCTGTGCTTCCTCATCCTGCATTCTTGTTTGTTACGACTGAAAGCAAAAATGCCAAAATATGTCCTTATTTAACAAAAGTTTGAACAGTGTTAAGAGGTGGGAAGAAGCCATTTTTAACAAAAAAAAAATCATTCATGTCATTCATATTGCAGGGTTTATCTAGATTCCAAAAGACGTTTTACTAGCTGAAGATATCCCGCAGGTGTCTGTGTACTCCTGGTTTTAATCCATGCAGCAAACAGTATACCCTATTTCCACTGTCAGTATCAATATTATGATTATGATTGTGATTATTATTACTAATAATATAATAATATCATCAATACCACCCCTGGGGTTCTGTTTGGTTTGGCTGTGGCCAACTGGTCTTTGACCCTCTTTAAAAAACATGATCGTGCTGAGCAGTGGACTCGTTTTGGCTGGTTGCTTCTTCCTCCTCTCCTGCTCCAAGATGTCTGCGAGCGAAGCCAACACCTTATCATCATGACACCACCTGCATCTCCCCTGGGTTATGTCATCTCACGCTCTGACAGAATGTGTGCTATGGTTTCCTCATTCCCTACCTGTGCAAGCTGACTGGGGCTGGTAAGGTGTTGTTCACTGCTCGGAGCAGAAAGGAAATTCGAAATGGCTCCAGCCACCACCGTTCACTCCATGCCATGGTTCTTTTAGCGAGGTTCCAGGCACCTTGAGATGCGAGCGCTGGGCTGACCTTATGTAGAGTCCTAAAGATATAAAGCTTGGGGGTATTCCCAACCATCTCTGAAGGTGCTTGTTGATCCTCCTCTCCATTCCTTCCACTGTTGTTAAAGGTACTTCATACACGGCGAGAAGCCACATCAGTCTTTGGAAAAGACTGGTCACCTTTCTTCAGCCATTCTTCAACTTGTTTTTCTATTCTGACTACACCATATTTGTCTGACAGGGAATCATCATACAACAGATGCTGAACAGATACTAATATTAGAAAGAGGCCATATCTGTTGTTATAGATGCAAGGTGCTGTTGTCCATGCTCCTTTCCATGTGGTCTATGGTTAGGCTGCTTCTGGAGACTGACTGGGGCCAGTTGACAACTAATTAAATCATTGCAATTAGTAACTTAATTGACAGTTATTTTCCTTATCATTTCATTGGTGTGTGTACATTTTAATGGTGTCGTCTTGTGCGTGGGAAGCTGTGTTTTAATTATGAAACACCAGAAGTAAAGACTAAGGTGCACACTCCTTAAGACCTGCTGGCTCCGGAGGCTTCAGCCATCTTTTCTGAAGTGGTCTGCAGGACCAGCGGCGTCTCGGCTACAGACAGGAAAAGGCTGGACAGACTGGTCAAGAAGGCCAGCTCAGTCCTGCCCCCTTGACCCGGTGGAGAGGGTGGGATAGAGCTAAGCTGTCATCTCTGATGGACAACGTGTCCCATCCCCTGCAAGACGCCATCACAGTGCTGGACATCTTTTTCAGTGACAGACTGAAACATCCAAGGTTTGTGAAGGAGAGATGTTGCCGGTTGTTCCATCATGTTTCTCATTGTTGTGCAATGTAACATGCAATAATGTGATTTTGTTTACAGTGTAAATAATTTATAATGCAATACTATATATTCTTACTTGTTTTTATTGTATTCTATTTCTTGTTTTTTCCTCGTGTCTCTACAAGCTTATAATTGTTTTATTTATTTATTTTAATTATTTTAGTTTTTTATCGTGTGTCCTACTGACCTTGCTGCTGCATCACTGTTATTGTTCCAGAATCTCGTTTCCTCTTCACGACCCACCTCTAGGTATTGTTATTGACGTGATTTCTCTTCACTAGGTCAGCATGACTAATGTCAGATCAGGTCTCTCACATCATATCAAAAATCTGTTCACTGTAATTTTTTGGATGTTTTCATGCCGTCAGTATGTGTCATTCATTTCACTGTGTCTCTTTTCTTGTTTTGTTCTCCTGGTGTCAAATCCATCCACTCATCCACACTGAGCTTCTGCAGTAATAGTTCTGTGGTGAGGATTTTACCGTGACTTCAGACGCAGCTCAGCTAATCAGAAGGGTCCAGGTCCGTTACCTGTGAATGGGCTCGGTGTGTTTCGCTACTGAGTGAATGTTTTACTTTCGTATCACATTTAGAGCCCAGCAGACCTTTTTTATATCAGAAACAGAAAACCTCTCACACAGTCGAGCATGGCCCACCTCGACACCCAGGAGTATCTGCCTCTCTTGACACGGAGCAGATGGCAGTCAAAGGTGAGACTCCAACATGCTTCGCTGGCGTAGGGGAGAACAAAGTGTGTTGCCATGGTTACTGAATTATTCTGAAGCTGACCCAGAATCTAAAAGTACCTTAACATTCAGCATTTGTTTTCACTTTTCTCTATAAACACCAACAGTGTTAACTTGTGAGCGGAACTGAAGCTAGGACTTGTTTTTTGCTTCTCACGGAAAAGCATCCTGAGAATTTTGCTCATCAATCCGTCGTCGTGTTCTTCCACTGACCGATGAGCAGAAAATGCGTCTCTCCGTTTCAGCTAGCATGAATATGAACTGGTTCTTGTGATTTGTCCTGCTGTGTTTTTCTCACTTTCTCTTTGTTGTTCTGTCTTTGTTGTATTGAATCATAGGGAGAACATTAAGAAGAACAGACTGCAGGTGTCGTCAAACCATGTCAAGGTAAAAAGAAACATCATAGCACATCGGAAGAAAGACGACAAGATGAGCCAAATCGAGCTGCCCACACATGGTTACCTGCTGTGTAGGTCATCAAGTTGCTTATTTTGAATGGCATGCAGAAGCAGCAGGAAACTAGGTTCATCCGAGGTCGTGCTTGGGCTCATACATGAGCATGCCAAAGCCCACCTGTTTTCACCATGCCAGCGTGAGGGGAGTGTGCCGTGCTTCCACATGGCACAGAGCCCTAGACTAGACAAACAAATCAGATTCGCAGTGTCAAAAATGCTCAGATTTGGATTTGCAAAATGCATGCATTCATTGTGCAAATGTGCCCTTACTTGAAATTTCTCTCTAACAATAAAAGGCAAGTCATTCTGGTATCGACTGTATATGACTTGAGAGGCATCTGATTGTCCAGCTTCACATTTTTCTTCCATTATTCATTATCCTTTTGAGTTATAGATTATTTTTGGGGGGACATTTCAACTGTGGTTTATGGCAAGAGACAATTTTAAGATACTTTTTGTATCCAAGTAACATGAACAGTAAAGGGTGGTGCAGTGGCTAGCACATGCACTGCACAGCAACAAGGTTCTGTACATTAGGGTGTGTGGGCGTCATTACCATGGCACCCAGCAAGAGATAAATAAAAGTTGTTGATCTTTATTACGTTTTTTTAATAAAAGTGGTAAAATACCATGACATGATAAACATTACCGCCACAGCTGCTACCTCAGTAAACTTCACTTTGTTCTTCATATATAAAGCAATAAAACAGCTCAAGCTTAGCTACATAAGCAATTAAGCAGCCCTGAGCAGATTGTGGAGAGACAAAGATAAAGAGAAATAAAGATGATGTTGTTTATGCAGCTCATGCAGGGTTTGGGAGCTTAGGCGCATTGTTTCGGTGAGTAGAAGGCCTTGAGGCCCGTGTGACAGCTCTGGTCACTCACCTGTGGTTAAGAGGTTACACTGACAACATCACTGACTTGTAATTCATGATGAAACTTTACTGTCATCGAAGGAACCTTTATCATTTTCTTTCCACTGACTCCTCATGATCCCACAGGTCCTACCGACGTCCCCGAATAAGGTCAATTCTGCGTTTTCAGTTAAATTGCAATCTACTGGTTTCCAAATAGTCCAGAACTCAGTACATGATGTCATGGTTATTCTTTTCACTGTAGAATCTGGAAGCTTTTACCACCACTTTCAATGAGTCACACACAGACTGAAGGACAGAGATGCAGCCTGAATGAGGAGAACACTTTAAAATGCTACAGCAAATCCAGATAACATGTGGATACACACTCCATTTTAATACCAGGTGTAAACTGGGTCAAAAAGTCTTGGAAGCACTACCAAACACCATCTGCATCTCTTTACGCTGTTGTCAGTATTATGTACTGTACGTCCATGTTTTATCAGTTTGTCGATGGCTGTTCTTACATCCTTACAGGCTGCGTCTGCTGCACCTCACACACACAGGCTGAGGCTGGGGATGTGGAATCCAGCCTGGTGCTTCACACCGTAGCAGAACAAACACAGGAGGAGTGTTAAAGGGCCACGACTCAGCGCAGAGTAAATACACGGGGAGAGTGAAAAAGCACTGATGAGGAGAGTGACCTCGCTGACTGGTGCCCAGGCTGTAACTGGGCTACTGGAGGTATTTTTCACCTCTTTGTTCTTTTTTTCCTCTCTGAAAGGATGCTGTGTCGTAAATAACACTGTAGCATTCATTCACACTGGAGCGCCATTGTGTATATGGTGAATGGGCAGCATTATGAGTGAAGAAATAAATATACGACAAAGGAAAATAGCTAGCGCTGTCTGTTTCCTCTGGCTGCGCTGGACTCTTTTTGCTTGTTGTGTCAGAGTCAGTGGATTTATTTGATGTTTACATCAAGCTTTCATATTTACCTTTTTTGTTTCAGTATTAGCAGGCATTCAGTTCTTACAGAATACTGTTTCCACAAAATCCACTGTTAAACCACTGTGTAAAATGTAGATAAAAACATAATGGGGCAATATGCAAAACACTGAAACCCTGTATTAAATTGTAAACAGCAAGGACAATATTTCAAAGGCTGAAACTGGGAAATGTCATTGTTTTTTGTTGTTTTTTTAATTACATGTCCATTTTTAATTTCATGCCTAGAGTATGTTTCAGATAAGTGGAGTCGGTGGCAATAAAAGACTGGAAAAATGTGAAATGCAAAAAAATGGAACAATTAATGAGGTTAACAGGCAATAGGTTAGTAACATGATGGGTATAAAAAGAGATCCTTGGGAGGCTGACTGAGGGTTTCCCCATGTTTCTCCTCAGTTCAAAATTACAAGGAATTTGGGCATATTATATCTTATAGTTCATAAGATCATTAAAAGATCCAGAGAGTGTGAAGAAAAATCTGTACACAAGGGACAAGACTGAAAACCAATCCTAGATGAGGTTGTCCTTCGGGCCCTTAGACCTCACTGCATTAAAACAGATTCATCACTAAATCAACACTTCCGGAAAAGATGTCTGTGAACACAGTTTGACACCACATCCACAAATGACAGTTGAAACCATATAAACCAGATCTAGAAATGCTGCCATCCTGTCTGAGATTGAACTCACTTGAGATGTACTGAGTAGAAAACTGTCCTGTGGTCTGAACGGTCAAAATGAAAAATTATTTTTTGGAAATTATGCACGGTATGACCAGTGGGCTAAAGAGGACAGGGACCATACAGCTTATTATGAGAATTCAGTTCTAATGCTAGCATCTGTGTAATGCAAATTGCATGGGTAACCTGCAAATTTGTGAAGGGAACATTAATGCTGAACAATGTATACAGGGTTATACATGCTGCCCAGTAGATGATGGGCCTTGTTGATTTCAACTAGACAATGTCAAACCACATTGTCATTGAGACACATTATGACAAAATACAACAATGGAGACCCTGAACTGTTGAGCAGCTGAAATCCTACACTGAGGAAGAATGAGAAAACATTACACCTCCTTAGTTGTTAAATGCTTATAGAGCTTGTATTAGTTTACATTAAAAGAAGTTATGTAACAGAGTGGCAGAAAAAGACCCTGGCCCTGCTGGCGTTAAATTCAAAATGACTGTAATTTTCTAAAATCAATTAAGTTTCTTAATTCTGGCCGTTGTAACTGTGAGGTAGTTTATCATGAGTCATACTGTCATCACAGTACTGTTTGTGAAGGCTTATACACTGCCTGGTCAAAAAAAGGTCACTACCTGGATTTAACTAAGCAAATAGGTACGACCCTCCCATTGGATAATTTCTACATGGGTGATTATGTTTCAGCTGGCAACATGTGATATAAGGATAGTGGGGAACCATCATCTTTGACGAAAAAATGCGGTTGGAAAAAAATATTGAATGATCATGAGCGGTAATCACTTAAATGTGTGGTGAAAATCAAATTGTAAAAAAAACAACAGTAGAACTCAGGACTATGTTTAATAGTGAAAGTAAAA
>JAQQAE010006581.1:0-16568 GCA_029823295.1 Pseudamia nigra
TGTATGGACAAAGTGGTTTTTCCTTTAAAAATGTGGTGGGTGCGGCTTATAATCAGGTGCGGCTTATAGTCCGGAAATAAAATGACTTTCATATATATGAAATGACTTTATTTTAACTTCAAACAAAAACAAAAAGTGCAGGGAGTTCTTAGGCTCAGTAACATCTCTAGTAAAGTTAAATAAAAACTTTCCACTTGTGTTTACTCCACTTTTAACGTTATATTATTGTAGTAGTTGTGAGCCGTAGTTTTTCATGTGACTTTGATGCAATCCACATTACATACATTCTCCCCATTGCTAATACATAGTCTGAGTGTTTAGAGCCAGACCAGTGAACAAATGCTATGGTATAAATTAATCAGCCTCCATCTTGGCGTGCTTCCCTACAATAAAACAAGTGAATTGAGTTTTTTTACGCGCTCTCTCTCAATCACACACATGCTTGGGTCACTCTTGGTGGTTTCTTGTGTGTCCAGCTTCGTCGGTCGATCGTTGAAATTAAATTTGTTGTTTCTGGAGGCCATCGTGTTTTTTTTTTTTTTTTGTGTGTTTCTCAAACAAATGTTTGGGCCTGAAAACAGGTTTTGATCTTTAGTTCTATAATACTGCACTTACTTTTTATTTAAAATCTACAAAGGTTTGAATTTTGAGTGTTTAAATAAGAGAGAAATGTGAGAAAATGTTAATGCCTGTCTGAGAATAGTGTATAAAGTGTCTGGTGAGGGGTTTTACAGCCTTAAAACAAATACGGTGGTGCCCCGGCTAACGAATTCAATCCGTTCTGGCGTCGCATTCGTTGTGCGAATCATGTATTAGCCGGAACGAGTTTTTCCATTGGAATCTACTTCGCGGATTTCGCCTATTGCGGGTTATTTTTAGAACGTAACCCCCGCCAGAGGGGGAGAGGAGTCATAACTGCTAAGGTTACATTTTGTTTGCAGAGTAAGCATACTTGTAATTGTCTTTGGGGCTAGTTATGCCCTGCCTGTTCATGCCAGAGTTTGTGCATTAAAGCAGTGTTATAAAAGTAAACCACCACTTGATCATTCTGCATATACAGTGTGAGTAAGTAGCTTATTTTTTTGGAGTACATGAACTCTCCAACATCATTGGTATGCAGTTGTGTTAAAAACACAGGGAAGTCTGCAATATTCAGTTCATGACTAAGATGGAATATGACTTGAGCCTGAGCAATTTTTTGAAATATCGAAATGGGAGTAGAGGTAACTGCAATATCTGTATTACAGGATCTGTGAAATTGTGCTGTAATACACTTAAAGACAAATTGTGGTTGCACATACCGTAGATAGCAGAGTATTCCTGGTCACAAGAGAATGTGCCTGTTCCTGTACAGAGCCAAGTAAAAAAATAATTTATTGACATTTCAGATTATCGTATTTTCCGGATTAAAAGTCGTGTTTTTTTGCATAGTCTGGCGAGGGGAGCGACAAATACATCGGAGTGACTTGTATTTTGAATAAATTCGACTATAGGGTGTTTGTCACATTGATGGCCGCTAGAGGAGGCAAGCCGCGAGCTCTCCGTCAAGCACGTTACCTGAACAAATGCGACCTGTTCTGCTGAGCGACTAATACACGTTTTATTCTTCTTCATTATGCATTTTTTGGCTCGTGCGACTAACATACCAGAGCGACATACCACCCGGAAAATACGATAAGTGCAGTTTTGTGCATCAGTCTAAGGCCACCTGGGTTTGCTGTTTTAGTAGATTACCGTATAATGACCATACATATGCATTTCAATCACAATAGAACCAAGATATGCAAAAAAATATATAATCCAAGTGTCAAGTATTAAGTGTTGCATTCCTTTGCACTTCAGATGTTATGAATGGTTTGGTGTGGGTTACATTCAACACATGTCAAATGGTCCTCATGGTTTGAGCTACTTTTTAGCACAAGAATTGACATTGCACATTTTTTTGCCCATTGAAGCCATTTAATTTGTCTCCATTTATGTTTGTTTACATGGTAAACATATTTTTTGTGTTTTAGTTGACTGATACAAAAAACAATAGCGCCCATGGTGATCATTTGCAAGTAGTACCACCATACTGATTTAGCATCAAATGTATGGTCATTTATGAGAAGATGGCAAGCCCAAGGTGGTCTAAGACTTTTGCACAGTGCTGTATGAAGCAAAAGATTATTACTATTCCACTAAATCTCATGACTTATCCCAGTCAAATAGCTGTCAAAATAGTATTATAAATATTATTTTATTTTCCACATAATTCAGCATACTGTTGTTTGATAAGTGGTGAGGGGTACACTATAAAGTCCAATGCAGTCATAGTGATTTGCATTACCAATTCAAACAGTGAGGCTGAGCCTCCGTGAAGCCAAGTGTTGGAGAATTAAGGCCTTAAGGGTGAAAGAGATCAATGAGCTCTAACCTCCACTCGGCCACTTATTAGTAGCGAAATCAATGCCCCGTCCACTTTTTTCATTACTTCTGCATGCATGCTGCATGCAAGTAGTGCTGTTTGTGGTCAAAGTGCATGCATCTGCTAATATTTATGCTGCATTATTTATGTGCAGCAGAGAGTCTATGAGCACAGAGGCAGTATGCTGAGTCACAGCTCAGGCTGCAGTTGCATCCTTCTCCTGATCTGTGTTTAAACTCTTCTTCCTCAAAGCTGTTTTTGGAATTTCCTTCCATTCACTTGTGTTTACGTCTGCCTTCACATAATTCACATACCGTAGTTGCTAGATGTAGTGTAACCCTCCTGCATTTCTTAAACATAACACTGTCTATTTAAAAAAACCTGAAGTTCTCTCATGAATAGAAAAAGTTATGTTTGTAAAACATCTACAGATCAGCATTATTATGCAAGTCTGTTTTTCAGGTTACGATATAAGGAAATTGGTCACACACGAATGTACTTATTCGCATTGAATGCATAACTGACATCCATAAAGTTTGTTTTAAAGGTTTTTAAGGTTTTAAAGGTTTTTAAAGTTTGAATATTTAAACTATGTATGAATTTGAGGAAATATATCTAGAAGGAAACCAGCCTCTGTGGTGTTGAGTCCAAATCAAAAAGAGGATTTGTGTAAAGAGTCGAGTTTAGAGATGTACGGCATGAATGCAGGAAGCCTCAGTCCTGTTTTCACATGTCGAGTCACATTCTCTGACCTTGTGAGATGTGAGATACAGGAACAGTGGGTGTCTGTTCATCCTGAGCCCGGTGGGGAGGAATGAAGTGTTGTGGCAGGGAGAAACAAGGATGATATGTGATCGTCTTTATTTTATCCATACTCACTGCCTCTGCCCAGAAGCTCTGCAGACATAAAGGTCACTGTGGAGGTCCAGCAAACAAAAAACATGTTATTTTCACAGGATGAACAAGAATGTTGACATGAGCGAATAACTGATTGTCTTTTTGTTTACAGTAAAAAGATTCCGGGAACCTGCAGGAATCAGACGACCATGGAGGATTTGGTTAGAATTTTTTCTCTTCTTCTGCTCTTTCTGTATTGAAACATTATTAATAGTTAGATGTTTGGTTTCAGTTAAGTCTTGAGTGAATTAAATTGAACTCATTTGGTCAAAATATCTTCACATACACACCTCAGTTTATAGCCTGAGCTCTGAATTTGATGCTTGTGTTCATTGATAAAAAATGTAGAATTACTATTGCTCTGCTAAGGCAAGTATGTACAAGATACATATAAGTAAAGAAGTCAAGTTCCTACAAAAATATTGTCTCTCAGGTTTTATGACACATCCAAGCAGGCCATCGGTGCTCTTTTCATCCACTTTGCCAATGTCTTCTTGTCTACTCTCACCAAAGAGGATCCATGTTCCCTGTGAGTTACAAAAACAGTGCATGAAACAATAACATGTAGTCTACAAGGATGTCCTACTAAGTTATACAATTTGCCCCATGTACCAAAGGTATCTGATAAATTTCCTGCTTGATGCAACGCTGGGGATGATGGTCATCTGGCTGGCTGTCAAACTGGTATCCAAACTGATCGAGTACAAACAGTGGACACTACTTGTGTTTGGAGAATATGGTAAGTGAATACATTTTTATACAGTATTGTACAAGCCAGATGAGTTGTACTTGTGTTGTTGAGGGGTGGGTGTTATCAACTCTTAAACAGTGCAGTTCTCTGTCCCACCACCTGAGGGCAATGTAGTTCAGCTGGAGACAGGCAGGGAGGATGGCCAGCTTCACCAGCTGCAGCAGAGTCTGGAACACATTGGCAGTAGCTTTAGACAGGGATTACATCCATATTAATTTTTTACATTTACTCATCTGACAGTTGTTTTCCTCTTGTGCATTTGGCACTAATTTTTATCTAAGCAACTTTTTGGATGAGTTATTGTTTGCTTCTTATTGAGAAGCAAATTTCTTTGCTTCTTAGATCTGAAATGTGGAAGCACTGTGATTTACAGCTTACTCAGTCTGGAAACAGCATGAAATGATGATCAGCTGTTTCTGTGTGTCACTCTGTCTTCTGCTTTTTCTCAGTCTGTAAGTTCTTCTCACCCTTTTGCTTTCTATTGTTGCAAGGCATCTGCAACAGATGTGTTATGAAGGTATACACAAAGCGAGGGAAAAACTGTTATTCTACCTAAAGAATATTCAAAGAGTAGTTCCTCTAATTTTATAACAAGCAGTGGATTGCAATGTATTCAATAGCCTATAGTAGCTTAAAGTGGAATCAAATTATTTCCGTTAAAGATGCATTACCAGCTTCCATGCAAATCTAAGTCAGATATATATACTGTATGTATGTTACTTTAAAAAGTCAAAATAAAGTTAGAAAAAACGTGCATCTAATTCAGAGGTTGCCCGTTACTATGGGATATTTTCTATCAATTAAGAGTGGAGATGATCTAAAATAACCTAGTTTTAAATTACATTGCAAATCACAATAATCATGTTGATAATGAGTGTGTTGTGAGAACTGAAATGTGCATGCCTATGAGTTTACAATGGGACACGGATACAAAAAAGTTTTTCATTTAATTCTGGTGCTTTATATCACAGTGTTGATCTTATGCAAGGAGGTTGTGTACTGCTTTTTTTTTTTGGTACTGCTTTTTTTTTTACCAGAAGTACTGCTTTTTTTTTTAACCAGAAGTGCCTATAAATAAAAAAGAGGATGAAGCTGTGGAAGACTAGGAAAGGAAACTTGACAAGCTAATGGTATCTTACTGAAAACACTGACCACAGTGACTGTTATGTTAAACACCACAATGTAATTTCAGTTGCTTGATAAATGTTACCACACATGCTGGTCAGTTTGATACCAGCAATAAAAACTTTGTGCAATGTAGAAACACAAAAAATAAGTTTCCACTTGATTTATATACCTATACTGCTGACTTTACAAAGTGCATCTATGAGCCAACTGTTTACACATTTATAGTTTTTGAGGTAAAAAGTGATTTGACTGTGTACAGTATGTGATGTTTGAATGGTACAGTATCCGTCCTCTTCCTGCTCCAGGTGACCCTCCTCAAGCAGCTGCGTGGCTCGGACAGTGTGGTATCTACCTCCTCATCATGGTGCTGGAGAAAGGTGTGATCAGCCTGGTGCTGCTCGTCCCTGGGTGGTCCAAAGTAAGAATTCAGTGGAAAATTATACATCATTCAAATGGCAGTATTTAGACACATTATTGCATCATATGAATTAATCTTATTTAGAGTAGAACATAGTTAGAAAAAAGTATGTTGGTTTTGCAACAACCAAGACATTTTTTAATCCATGGGTTTATGCCTTGTCAACCAGAATACATGAAAAAAAATGCAGTTCTTAGGTTTTGTTTAGTTATATTTCGCCCTTTAAAAATCTCATAAAGATATGAAAGACATCCAGGCAAGAGATAAACTATTGGAAAATACAACTTAGGGGAAAAAAATTTGCCTTTTGCTTTTAATAAACACACTGATGCTGTGTTAATGTTATTTAATATAGTTTGTTTGCCTGTATGTCTTATCATAACAACACATGGGCCCCTGTGAATCTGTCCGAGGTGTCTGGAGATTAAACTTTTTTTGTTTAAAGAGTTTCCACGCTCTGAGAGAAAGACAGGTGACGTAATGTCTCCTCATTACTGTAGCAGAGTATTAAAACCGCTGCTAGCAAAGTTTCTTTAACCCTCTGTGTATTTGTATTGAATCTAAAAGTGTCCAACAGTAGGTTAATGTCTGCGTTTTTAACCTTCTAGCTGCAGGAGGTGTTGCTGAGCTACATCGCTAACCCCCAGCTGGAGCTGGTGCTTGTCATGCTCATTGTGCCCTTTATTGTCAATGTGAGTTACACTTCTCTGATAACATGCCATACTATGTGATATTTCTCTTTTTCTTTATTACTTGACAACTGTAAAAGATGTCCAGTAGGAGAAGTGTTCAGATCGCTTGCTTCTATAAAAGAACCACACTGCCAAAAAAATCACAAGTAAAAGTTCTGCATTCAAAATCTTTAACTAAAAATATGCAAGTATTATCAGCAAAATGTGCTTTGAGCATAAAATGTAAAAGTCGTCAGTAAAATTGCCTTTTGTCAGTCTCTCATTAATATGCAGGGTGTTTTTAGATTCATGATATGACTGCCTGAAAGCTGGTGTGTACTTTAATCTACATCAATGTATCATATTCTGTAAACTCATCATATGTTTTTGCATCATTGTCCTGTGAAGAACCTTTCATGTGTAAATCCAAAAGGGTTTGTGACAAGTTTATTTAACTTAAGAGAGATGCAAATTTTATCCTCAACCCCATAGATACTTCGTTGCCCACTTCATCAAAAATATTTCTTCTTGATATACTGTAAGTATTTTGAAACATTTTGAGATATACAGTGTGAGGTTTTCACTGAACAGGAAAAAGATGAAAAACTGTGATTACAAAGTATTAATTAGGATAAAGTGGAAAAACTCAAGTAAACTAGAACTAGTGCCTAAACTTTTCACTTAAGTATAAGCTCTTTATCGCATATGAGGAGTCGAGTCTTGCCTGAGCCCTGTTGTTAACATGTCTTCTATGTGTTTGGCGCCCCCTGTAGTCCATCATGTTCTGGGTAGTGGACAGTCTGATGATGAGGAAATACAAGACGATGAAGAGCCTGGATGACTCTTGTGACAGCTCTGTGAAGAAGGCCGACTCACTGCCCTGGGTGAACAGCGAGGAGTCACGGGTGAGGATCATTAATATTCCCATCAGACATGTTCATCCACAATGCAACAAAGCAGACTAAGCGGATGTTTTCAACTCTTTAATGGATGACATTAGTCATCAAGTCCAGTTCATTCAAATTAAATTTTAAATCCACTGAAAATTCCTTAAATTGATCATCAAATCAGTCAGAATGTCCAAAAGGGCAGTTTTTAATATTCTATAAAGTGGTCTTGTTAGATTGTGTTTCGAGTCATTTTTGTTTGATTTAATTCCAGTTAGAGTTTAAATATCTAAGTCTCTCAGTCAGAGTGTATACATAATCCTCGCCTAGGAGACCGCTTGCAGCAGATGGGTTGATTTGTGTCATCGGCCTCTAAATGGATTTCTTTTTATGTTACGAAACACTTTTCTTTTAAGAAAAAAAAGCCTGTTCCCACATTTCCATGCTACATTACCCAAATGGATGCATGCAAGAATGTGACAGTTTAAAGTCTGTTTGATGAAGGAAAAAAAAAATCCTTTTAATGAGTGTGAAACTGATTGTTGATGCACCCACATAGTTACGTTGGGTGTCATCTGCACCTGTTGTTTTCGGGCTTGAACACACTTTCTCACATACACAGGCATGTGCTGTTTTCGGGTTTTGGGGACACTACATTGACTAGATCTTCACCGTACAGATTTTTTCTGTCTACATTTGATCTAATGAGGGACAAACTCGAGATGAATTCAGTCCAAGAAAGATCGAGTCAGACTCTTCTTTCAGTCTTCCCTTCTTCAGTTTGAGGAATTTGGATTAGATCTGATTTTTGTTATATTTGTTGTGAGATGAAAGTGGAAAAAAACAGAATCCACTTCTTTGTCTGGGTGTCCTCCAAAATATAGTGGGCTATTCCTAGTTTCATAACAAATTAGCCTGGCAGTTTTTTTCTGTAAACACTACTAAGAGCCAAACTAATGAATGGTAATGAACCCGAATGTTAATGAAACCCAAACCTCCTAAGCAGAGGGAATAATAATACAATTTTCATTTTCTTTTTTCCCCCTTTGGGGTGGTTTCTTAGATGACTCAACTTTATGGTTAAGTCCAATCTTTGAAAAGCATCATTTGGATACTTATTCTGCAAATATTTGCCAACCATTTGAGAGGGAATACTACCAAATTTTTGCCATTTTTATTCTGAACATCATGAGAAAAAGCAATATGAGTTAATTGTTACTGTAGATGTTTTGTTGTAAATATAATGGAACCATTAATAACAGTCTTGTAGAGGCTTATTATAATAATCATAGTCATAATAATAATAAAAATAATTTTATTTATGTAGCACTTTACAGAATAAAATATAACAAACCTACAATATAATTTCTAATGAAGGACAGACTAATAGAGGGCAGCAAGTTTAAATCCAGCATGATTTTGGTATAGACGCAGTGTTTCAGATGCTCCTTTGTTGCTTTAAATTCTCAGACACAAACTGAAACAGGCCTGTTGTTGAGTTCAGGGAATTGGTTTAATGGCCGCCTCCTCCACTCTCCACAGCAGCTTATATCATTCTTTCCTCTCTTCTCTGTAAAGATTGAACTTACAGATTTTCAGACCAATGGCAGCCAGGCTGCATGACCCTCGTTTTCAGTGGGATGAGAGTGTTTACCCCCCCTCTCCTTTTCTCTGGTCGACTGCCAGACAGCCATAAATCAACTGTTCATCCCAAGAATAAAAGTGACATTTAGGAGCTGTTTCCACACACTGATGCTATGGAAAGCAGGGAGGAGGATGACAGATAGTGAGGCTTTGGCTCTGATGGGGTCTCAGAGGGGGCGGTGGGCAAAACTAGACCCACAATGCTGCTGTTGTGGCAGCTGATGCAAGTGACATCATATCAAACTTTTAGTTAAATCAGTTATGGAGTGGGCGACACGGTGGTGCAGTGGGTAGCACTCATGCCCCCCCCCATGTTCCCCCCCGTGTCTGCGTGGGTTTTCTCCAGGTACTCTGGCTTCCCCCCACAACCAAAAACATACCCTAGGGGTTAGGTGACTTGGTCACTCTAAATTCATAGGCATGAATGTGAGTGAATGTGAACTCTGTGTCAGCCCTGCAATGAACTGGCGACTCATCCAGGGCGCACCCTGCCCTCGCCCCAAGTCAGCTGGGGTGGGCTTCAGTATCCACCCCAACCCTTGCGTGGATCAAGGGGTACAAAATGGATGGATGGACAGTTACGGAGCAAAATCTATACGGATAGGCTTATTAGTAAGTGCTTTTAGAGTTTTTTATAACATAGAGATTATTGACTGTTTTTTTTTTCCCCACAAGTCAAGTCGTATAAATCACAGTAATCACAAACTCAAGGAATTCTACGCTGGACAGGAAAGTTAACCATGCAATGTGTGCCATTGTCATACAATGTGTATTTATTTTCATTTTATTGTGTAGAAATGGATGCTGTATAGTGAACAAAAATGACAAAAAATTTAAATTTTCTGTGGAAAAAGCATTGCAGAGGTCACGGAAACCTTGCATAAAAAGAAAAAACAACTTTTGTCATAGTTTTAGGAGGCAAATGACTTTGAAATGGCATTTTGTTAATGTTTAAGCTAGATCCAATATAAAATGATGGGTTTAGATAGTTTTATCAAACCTTATGCATCCAGGTGAGTTATTCTTCAATACAACACACAATGTTAATGGTTAAGCAATCGTTTTATAAATCGGCATCGATCCAAACTTTTTCAGCTCCTGTTAAACAAAACTTATTGATGATACCTAAAAACCTAGGGCTAAATCTAAA
Source organism: Pseudamia nigra (assembly GCA_029823295.1). Classification (NCBI taxonomy): domain Eukaryota; kingdom Metazoa; phylum Chordata; class Actinopteri; order Kurtiformes; family Apogonidae; genus Pseudamia; species Pseudamia nigra. The sequence goes on from JAQQAE010006581.1 coordinate 9,954, forward strand.
TAAGCCTGAAATAAAGTTGGTCAGATCCTCAAAATTAGAATACTTTTGCACTCATGCAACTAATCTGAAATCAAAACCCAAACTAAAATACGTACAACTGACAAACTAAAATGACTAAACCCCATTCCTCATCCCATTTCCCAGTGCAATAATCTGTACTGATCCTTACATAAGCTGGACCACATTCTACACTAACATAAAACCACATATGGACATTTATGCTGCTGTAAATATTATATCATCATGGAAATTTGCTCCTCTGGGATTTGTATCCATACTGCTATTGGAGACTCGTCAAAGACTAAAGTGAACGTTTTCCAGACTCCGTAGACATGTGTTTACTATGTTGAACCTCCGTGGCGTCCAGTCTTCTAGATAAAATACTTCTGACTGTCTCTCAGGTTCTGCTGTCTGTGGAGACTGACACAGACGAAGCCTCAGAGGGAGAAGAGGAGCCTGGCACTGCTGGATCTGTCCCCCATGTTCAGTACTCGGGGGGACCTCTGAGACCCAGCTGGGTAGTAGTGTGACCCCAGGTGATGTCTCTACCCATCCGTCCAGTATCCACAGACAACACTCTAATAACCCAACAGAAATAACCACCTCATTGTATCCGATCTACTCCGTTAACGGCCTAAATATCAGCTTCTCTTTTAAGCAAAGGCACAAACAGTATATCAAGTGTGAATGTCACCACTACAACCTTAGCTGCCTTTATCCATAATGAAAGTGTTGATAGTTATAACCTTTTGACTGGGCAGAAAAAAATGCATGTTAATCAGATAGCAGCGTCTTAATCCTCTCACCTTGCTGCTTCTGTTTGCTGTGAGAGAACATCAGAGTAACCACAACTGAGCACGTATGGAGAGAGATTATTAGGGGGCAAAGCACCTGCAGGGCAAAATGTATGGGTGGTAACAACAGAGACTATAATAAATCTGGCTTTATTCAACATTGGGGACTTTTGGGAATGATTTTACTCTGAAGAAACTCAATTATCATGTATCATATTCCAAAAAGGAGCAAGAAAGTTAATTATACCGTTTATATAAGTTATCTAATATTTTACAAATATAATCCACCTTTTTAATCAAGGTGTAATTACAGGTATTTCTGCACGCTTTTCCTGCAGCTACTTAACATGCAGAATATAAACAATGGTGGTATTTTTACATGACTGATTTCTTTAGCAGCATCTTGTATAGCTGATAGTCTCATAAGATCAAACACATTGGCACTGTTGATACTGTCATATATGGGAGAACAATTGTTTGTTATGGTTGAAGAGGAACAGATCAGACGCGAGTTTCTGAAGTAAAGGTGGACTGTTACAACCTCTTTTGAGGACTCGTATCTTGATCTGAAAAGAGGTGATGATATTAGTGTTCATCTCTAGCTGATGATACTGGACACCTGATTTGTACTGCATATGTGAAAATGCATCAACTTCCTGTAACAAGCAGTTTCTTTGATTTAATCAAACATTATGTGATATTTGGTTTTACTTTGTTTTTATTTTTTGAAAATGGTGTCTAGTATATGGCATTAATGGATATCATTTTTTATATTCAATACATGCAATGGAGAGCCAACTGTTTATAACATGGCCAACACTCAGTGCTTTTTCTAGGCCTCACACAAACGTTTTCTCAACAACTTTGAATCTTTAGTTTTACAAATACGGTGAGGTGCAAATGTTTAGGCACCCATGGTCAAAATTTCTATGAATGTGAATAATGAAGCCAGGGGACGATGAAGTGATCTCCAAAAGGCATGAAGTTACAGATGAGACATTCCCATTACATGTAAAAAAAAAAAAAAAAACCCAGATTTTATTTTTGTCTTTTACATTTTCAAAATGACAGAAAAGGAAAAAAGCCACAACAAAAGTCTGGGCCTCCTGCATAGTTAATACCTCACAGACTCGTCTTTGGCCAGTATTACAGCTTGTAAACACTTTTTGTACAGTCAAGAGTCTTTCAGTTGTAATATGAGGGATTTTTACCCATTCTTCCTTACAAAAGTCTTCCAGTTCACAGTTGAAAAGTGAACCACAACTCCAGTGTCTGCCAGATCTTCCTGGAGGACTCTTGCAGTCCAGTGCAGGTTCTGACTTGGTTTTCTAGCAGTCCTGCGAGTTTTTGTCGCTGATATTTTTCATGGTCTTCCAGACCTTGCTTTGACCTCCACTGTTCCGGTTATTTTCCATTTCTTAATTACATTCCCAACAGAGGAAGCTGAAAATAGTTTGCTATCTTCTTATAGCCTTCAGCTGCTTTGTGAGCATCAATAATTTTCAGTTCCAGGGTTTTAGGCAACTGTTTAGTGGAACCCATGGCTGCTGATTGTTGGGACAAGGTCAGAGGAGTCTGGGTATTTGTAACGCTTTGACATTTGCATCACCTGGTCTTTCCTAACGATGACTGTGAACAAGCCATGACCCTGTCAGGTTAATTAAAGTCTCAGCTTGCCAAAGGGAGCCTATGAGGTATTAATCATGCAGGGTGCCCAAACTTTTGTTGTGGCCTTTTTTCCTTTTCTGATTGTTTTTTTTTTTAACATGTTATGGTCATGTCTCATCTGTAACTTCATGCCTTTTCGAGATCATTTCATCTTCCCCTGGCATCATTATTCACATTAATAGAAATTTTGACTCGGGGTGCCTCAACATTTGCACCACACTGAAAATCAGCTTTGTGTTTTTTCACCACTTTCTGTGACTTGTAGCTGTGATTAGTTTGCAAGCCAGTGTTAACAGTCAAGCCAAGTGATTTTACAGTGTTTGAGCATAGATTATCACTGGCTTATTTGGGGAAAAAAACACCAACATTTAGTTAATATAGAAAAAAATCAAATATTTTATTCCAGTAAATCTAAAGATTACATTTTTAATTCCACTAAACTACCATAGAGTTGTTCTGTAACTGAAAGTAGCCACATTTTCACACATTCATAAAACATATCAGTTTTCCATGGTGAATTCTCGACTGAGAGTGCCATGTTGGGAGATATTATCTTTATCTGCCTGAGAAGATTGATATCACTCCCATATTTACTGGTTAAGTGCAAAGCAGCCATTTGCTTAGCTCAGCATAATAACTACTGGAAAACTTGGAAGTATTCTGACTGGATTCATACATTTTTAGCTTTTGGTAATGAATTGAGTTCCTTTATCTCTCCGTTGTAGGGATATCATCAGTGGGACCTTAGCTGCGTATTCAGCTTCAGCAAGTTACTGCACATTATTTATTCTGTTCATATTTTGTATGCACACAGCTTTATATTTTGTGGTCCAATCTGTGGTTACAATGTCAGAATAGAACGGTTTTAGCAGATTATAAATATGAAGACTTGTGAAGATTTAACAGTCATCATCAAACTTGATGAATTCAGTATGAATTGAACTGGTTGATGTATGTTTTTATAAATGTATTTATAATTTATCATTCCATTTACTGTTTACATGTGTGGTTTAAGCCAGAAAGTCTAGTTACCGTCTGTAAGGTTTTATTTTGTATTCTAATGTAACTCGTGTAATTTTCTTTTTGTACAAACCATATGAGTAACAGATGAAATGGCACAACATGCAGGGAGCGTCATCAGCAGGCTGTAAAATGCCATGGTGCTTCTTACTGAATGTATAATCTGTGTATGAATAAAGGTGATTGACACATAACCCGTTGTTTGGTGTTGAATTCCTCCGGCGGCCGGGCCATGGCAACGCGATGACGGACATCCTGAGCAGGACATGGTCGGAGCACACCTGTGTGGGTGGAGCAAACAGGCCTGTGACCTCCAGCTGATGACAGGGAGCCCTGAGGAGGTGTGTGTGTGTGTGTGTGTAGAGTGTGCATTATGTCACCTGTGCCTCTACTCATTGCTGGGACAAGGGGTTAGTTACCTGGGCTGGTCTCCATGGCAACCAGGTGTGAGCTTCAGTTTGAGGTTGCTACGTTCAGAACATGTTGATGTATATGTTAGGTGTGTTAAGTAAAACATGGGTGCGATAGTAACAAGTCATGTGCTTTTCTGCTCCATAAAATGATCTCATTCTGTATATTTAAATGTTTTATTTACAATTACATAATTGTAGAAGTAAAAACAACATCATTTACAGCTTTGGAAATAAATATAGGCCCCCTCTGATTTTATACAGAACTTCATTATACTAATCTAATGACTCCAATAATCTCCCTTTTGGATTGTTTTTAACATCAGATGTTCTCACTTCATATGAAAAACCTTCAAAACGTGTGAAATTTAGTGAAATAGATTTCGAAAAAAGTTGTGGAATGTCGTTTTTGTGACACAATCTCCACTTTTTGGCAAAAGTAGTGGACCTTGTTATTTGACCAAAAGAAAAATATTTTTGCTTTGTCATATTTCAAATAATATACTGTATAACATTAGCGTAACAGTAATTCCAACAATATTTTAAGTAAAGATAAAAATAACTGAAAGGGTTTGCTTTTTAATTTTTTCATTTACTGTAGAACACCACTGTTCATGTACTTGGTTGTAGGTTGTGGAAGGCCACTGATATTAGATTTAAGTCATCAGAGTATTTGCAATTTGTAAAAATGTGTGGGAGCCCTGTTTAAAGCAACCATAACCATTTTATAGTATTAGGGTCAAATTGACCCATTACAACATTTTCCAAGAAGAAAAAGCAGGTGTGTGTGAAGCTCTCAAGGTGGTCCAGTGGGTGGTGCAGAGTGGGTTGGGTTGTGAGTGTCCACCTTTTAACGCTCCCAAAAGTGAAGACCGTACAGGGTTCATCGATGTTTTGCCAGATTTTTGACTCACATATGCAAATAAAATCCAGATGGCTGTATAGATCACTATTTTTTCACAGTGGAACAATAGTTGTTTCCAAAGCTGCCATAAAAAAACATTTAAATTCTATTAGAAATAGTAAAAAAATATACTTAAAATAGAAAACAGTTGGCAGGAAGGGAAGTGATTTGTGAGGATGTGAAGCCCTTCAGGTCTATGTGGATGTGATATTTATGGATTCAGTATAAAATGAGTTAAGTCAAATAATTAAATGCCACAGCTGCAGTTCTTGGCTGTCGTCTCACACTCTGTTAGTCCCGTGTGGCCAGTCTCCTGTATCGAACATGTGTGACATCAAATAGTCCTCATATTGTCCATCTATCAACTTGGCTGCGTTGTTCCTGGCGAACCAGCAGTCCACGTTCTGTGTACCACTGTAGATTCTCCTGCTCTTCTGGACCACCGGTACCGAGCGGTCCTTCACCTTTAGTACTGTTGACAGTTTCATGCCGCCTTGTCCTGAAAGCTCTGCCAGTCCCACTTCCTCATGCAGGAACTGACCTGCAGGCAGTCAGAGACAGTGTTCAGCTGTTTAATTCATGAGAATATGAGTGATATGGTCACTGGCATTTATTAGACTATTATATTTGAGATCTTAAATGCATATTTTTCTATACAGAAATGAAAATATGTAGTAGTACCTCAACATATAAACACAAATCAGTGATAAGAGGGATAACAGTTAAACAAGCAGGACAAAATCATTTAAAACAATTGTAGGCATAAGTGGAAATTGGCTGCTGGTTATGCGAGCTATTAATGCTTTTAAATGCATGCTGTACAAGTTTTTCTGCAAAGACTATCAGTCAAAACAACAGAATAAGACAGTAGTAGATTATTATATAACTGTAAGGGGATGTGACGACATTGACAAACAACCAAAATGTATAAATGCTTCTTGTTAGAGCTTTGGGATGAAAGTTACAGTATGTCATTCACTACATGATTAAATGTTGTGTGTTGTAACTGTGTTGTCTTTCAGTAGCTGCTGGTTGGACTTTGAGATGGTAAATGTTGAGTCATAACGAACACTTACCCAGAAGGCCATGGCAGTTTGGTGACAGCCCCTTGCTGTTGGCGATATAGAACCCCAAATGGTCCCTCTGATAGGGTGCTGGGTTTTTATATTGGTGCAGCAGGATAACAAAGCTAATGTTTTGTCCGATTGACACTGTCACATTGGACTTCCCCACGATGGCCACAGTCAGACCGCCATTGTCCACTGTAACTGTGGAGTGGCAGGCCAAAACTATGCGGTCTCTCCCATCCAGGATGACCTTTTTGGGTGTCACCTCGATGTAGGTGTGTTTTGGATGATCTACCACAATGGTGATGGTGCTGAAGTAGGTACGTTGTTGCTTGTGACTGCCTGGTGGTGCTGGGGCTCCAATCAGCTTTCCATTAACTGTCACCCCTAGAAGGCACAAAATGTCCCACCACATGTTCACTAGATATGGAATCAAAGTTAATGTGAAATGAGTCTTGTAATTATGACCTATTGGAAGTCTTACCAGAGTACTTGTGATCAGAGACCAAGCGAAGGACATGCCCAGGCTCCCCATTGATGTTAAAACACACAGTCAGCTTACTGAGGGGAAACTCAACCACAAAGTGGGGGTCACCATCAGCTAAAAGGAGAAACGGCAATGTAAACAGCTTGAACAGCAACAATTGGGAAAATAGCAAGCATTCACAATGTATGTATTGTGGCGCTGGGCGGCCATGTGGAGTAAAGAACGACGAGGAGACCGGCGGTTCACACACAAGCACTTTATTCCA
>JAQQAE010006582.1:0-16568 GCA_029823295.1 Pseudamia nigra
TCAAGTTATTTCTGTGACCATTGTGGGTTTTTCTGTCATTAACAGAGGGGTACCAACAATTTTGTCCACGTCTGTATCTACGTGGCAGATGTGTTTGCTGGCAAGATGATAGTGCTGGTGAGTGGTTCACCTGCAGCTGTTTAAAAGAATGCATCTTTTCTATGAACAAACTGAATCACTACTTGACCCCTTCCATTCATTTCTCAGTTCAGCTGAGCTCTTTAACAGTTGCAAGCAAACATGCAGGTAAGTGAGTGTGTGTAAATGGACATTTTCTGAAGCATGAACAAGTGGCTGAAGACTCATTTGATTGTGAAAGACCTTGAATCATTCACTGAGTCATTCATGAAAGTACGACACAGCCAACGTGAGTGAGCTATCCTATGAACAGAACCAGCAATTCAACTCCAGACCAATTAAAATGACTGAAAAGTTTTAAAAAATTAAGCGCTGATCTCTGATTTTAAATGAGGAAACTATATCAAAGAATCACAAAAACAGTTTTGCATGTTTGTCAAAGCAACAGCATTTCCGGTTATGGAAGCTGGGGATTATGAGGAATATACACTGTTTGGACATGTTACAGATAAGTGAGTGGGTCTATGCGTTTGCAGACCATGTTACACACTGCATGATTTGGTGAGTGAAACTCATTTATAGATTTAATACACAGAAAAGAACTGCTTTGCAAATCACCACATGTGATGGCCTAAGGATTTGGTTTCTACTCCGATTTCCTCTCTGTCAGTACAAGGTAACCATGAAAAGAATCTCACAGGCACACAGAGAATATAATGAAAATTACCTTTAGCTCTTTTATAACAAAATTAGTTCTGGTTAGTAAATTGCATTTTCATTACTACTGCAATGTGAACATTATAAACCAGTGAAATAAACTGCTTCAAACACTATGAATAAGAAAATGAATATATTATTTGTGTGAGCCATGCATTCATATTTCTCATTAGATCATTTGACCTACCAGATGACTTAATGCATGGACCATGCATTTACACCATTTGTCAGGTCATGTGAAACTCCACATGGCTGTCAGCTTCTTTCAGATGAATGTGTAAACTTGGCTGCAAGTGCAAGGTTAGTTTATTTATCACAAGTTATGCTACCAATATTCAACAATACTTGCTGACAATGACATTATTTAATAGTAAAACACATACATGTTTGAAGTGTTTGCAATTTGTTTAAAGAATACCTACGAATACTGTACATCCTGAGTAAATATAGATTTATTTTCTCACTGAATATTCTAAAAAAAAGTGAGGAATAAACATTTAGCCTGTTAAACTACAGTATGTGTGAATTTCATGAAAAGCAATGTTAAGTCTTTCTTGTTGCGGCCTGTAAAAATATCCTGTACCACACACTGCGCTGGCCCGGATTTATATCCAGCTTTTGTTGCACATCATACCAGCTTTTCCATCTCTCTCTTATCTTTCCTCTCAGTTTTCTCTATAGCTCTCAAAATAAAACCTACAAAGGCCAAAAATGCCTTTTATTTTAGTATCTTATTTTATGAAATCCTCTGACTACATTTTCAACAAAGTAGGTATAAGTGGAGATATATCAACATATACCAGTCTAATAGTTTAAATCTGCCATTTAAACATTTACACACTGAGCAGTGAGACTGAAGAATGATGGATTTATAGTAGAAGCAGCGACATTTTTACAATAAGTACCACATCAAGGAAAGAGAAACACACTCCTTTGTTTAGAGGAATCAGTGCGTAGTAACACGCTACTGTGCGATAGAAATCCTAAAATTGACAGCAACACTAAAATGATTTTAAACTGTGTGTGGTTATGCAGTTTCACAGTGAAAAACACCATGAGCCTAATTTTCTATCATTCATGAAATAAAACAGATCTCTCACACATTTCATAGACAAGTATCAAATCCTTCCTAATATAGTCCCCAACACACATTTAAAAGAAAGACAAAAGTTAATGTAACTTTATAAAACTAATTTACTTTCATAACTGGTTATAACAAAACAAATTTTTAATACCTTTTAAACCACAGAACTCTGTAATGAAGAGACATGGGCTTTCAAGCATCACAGAAAATTGAACCAACTTAAAACTCTATTATGAACTAAAAAATTGCTAGCATGAAAACTACGGTACTCCTTACCCATGGTCCGATAAAAAAAAAAATCCTCATCATTTGTACTCACCAAAGTACTTTGGTGATTTACTGCAAAGTCCTGAACAAGGTCTTTCAAATGATAGCCATACAAATTAATCCAGTAAATAGGACCTAGATTGATGCAAACATGAAGTGAAACTCAACGTTATGAAATGTTACTTAGTCAGACAAAGCTTTTTTCTATTGGCTTTTTAAATTTTATTTACAGACAATAAAATAAAATTCCATACCTCCTCCAACATTAATATTCCATGACATTTTGAAATTCCATGACTTGCCTAGGTATTTTGTCTCTATAGGAATGCTGCTTTGGAATTCACTGCATTTACATATTCCATTTTTAATGATATTTCTACTGTAAATAGAGCAAGAGCAAGTAAATAAATTACCCCGTCATAAGAAATTACAAGGATAACACGCCAATTCTTGCCTGACAACATTGGTGTCCATGACAACTTGCTAATAACTTCCTACTGACACAAACCTGTTTGCTCATGTTACAAATCAGTAACCAGAAAGCCAACCGCCAGCTCTTTAGACAATGAGGCTGACATTAAATACTTCCAAAGTCAAGCTATGTGCTACAGAACAGCATGAATAAACTGTGTAAACAAGAACTACTTCATTACAGCCTGCTGTATTTACTAGGTTTGTTGTAGCTACATTTAGTTTGATAGAAAGGTGTTTTACAGATAGATCCTCAGTCTTTATAGTACAAGACGACAACCAGGGTCAGCTGTACACACAAGGGCAAAAGGGTCATTTATTTCCTCTGTTAGACATTACACAGAATAATTTTACCCAAGATGATCTGAAGAAGTTAGTTTCTTTCAATCCAGATACAGTAGTAGTAGGGCCTTGCTGCTTTCTCACTTCACGAGTCAAAAGGTTAAAAGTGAGTTCAGAGAGGTTATCTTACAACACAACCAAAAGCCTCAGCATTCCGGTCACATACAACACACACAGGAACATATACACATTTGGCAACACCCAAAAATTCAACCGACCAAAGAAAAAAAATGTAAACCATTTAGTGCCTGATGAAGGAGGTGAGAAAGAGAGAAAAAAAATGAAAGCAAAGCAGAATAAAGGAATAAACTTTAAATTCAGTTCAGACCTACTGTGCAGTTTGGCCGGGCAATGTTCCCACATGCTCCTGACACACTCAATCCAAGTACAACTCCCTCCTCCTCCGTCTCTTTTCAGCCATGCCCCCCACCCCCCTCCCTCTACTGAGTCCTCCCCTTCCGGCAACAGCAAAGACCGCCTAACTTCCTGTTTACCTCTGACCCTTCGATATCCCCCGCCCTTATCTGGCGGGCCTCCAAACAGACGGGCCAATGACGCTGGATGCTAAGAGACAGCACACTTGACAGAGCAGGCGGGCGAGAGAGAGAGAGAGAGAGACTGTTGAGTGTGGATGTTGGGGGAGGTGATCAGCAAACTGTGTGAATGAGACAGCCTATCAGCATGTGGAAACACAAGCAGCAGGTTCCCCAGGGGCATGTATGTGTGTGTGTGCGTGCACAAAATGTGTATGTGTGTAGTGCATGTGGGTAGTGGGTTGAGGGCTGGGGTGTTGCGTAGTATCATATTTCAGGGCTGACGACGGTGTTGCCTGCCCAGTCTGGTCGGCTTGTTGGCGAGGAGTTATATAAACCTCAGGAAGGTCAGGAGGAAGCAACAAAGCTAGTATGTCACGCGTATATTCACCAACCTTGCTCGCAAGTAGCACACGGCCTACTCTCAGTTGCTTAGAGGCGACACAGCTCAGAGGCCAAGGCAGAGTGGAGAGGGGTGAACAGAGATTCCCTGCCAGATAATAAATCTAACGCAGCGATGCAAGCAAGCAGGGTAGAGGTACCTGCTCAGTGTCACTGCTTGGGGGGCTGTAGCCTCATCAGTAACCATCAGTCTACATTTCCATCTCACTTTCTTTTCTACTCAGCAGATGACCTATTTACATCATAAGTCAGTCTATCTATCTATCCATCTGTGTTTGTATTTACCTGTTACATTCCAATGACAAAAAAAATCCACACCAAAAATACACAAATAATCCCCACTGCAGTTCCAGCTGTATACATATTTTAATAGTTGTTATAGTCTTTATACTCTACTTTTCACTGTAATGCTCAGTACCCACTAGCATACTGATGTACTTGTCCTTAAAGAAAAGTGGCAAAGACATTTTGTTTTACATTTCCAATTTTAAAATGTGCACACCGAAAGTGACTATAACACAGCAAAAAAGCAGCATTTCATGTTATGAGACAGAGGTAGATTTTTTAGCTTTTGCAGCTTGGAACAAATGCATCATCCGATTTTTGTGAAAGGTAAGTCACGTGACAAAAACAAGGAAGTATCTGTTGACTTGTAGCCATCAACAAACAACTGGACTATGAGGGCAGTGAAGGGATCCTGTACTGTGAATGTCATATGAATCAGACCCAGGTTGGACCATGTCTATGTGTTTTTACCTGGAGACACTGGAGACAGAGGCAGCGCATGAGGCTCCAGGTGATGTTGAATCTGTTACTATTTCTGTCTAAGGAGCTGACCCAAATATATTGGAATCTTTTATTGAAAAAGTCGCACCTGTTGCAAACTCAAACCACTGCCAGTGAGAACAAGTGCGAGGACAAATGTTCAATGCGTAAGGACTTTAATAATAAAAATCTCTTTAAAATGCGCAAGTGGATTACAATTTCCTATTTAATACAAAGTGGAACACGTAATTGTATACGACGATGTTTGAGCTGAGGGGCAGATTTACAGCACAGTGTGGCATCTACCGCCTTTAGAAAGCATCTTAACACACTAGTCAGCAATTAGATCTAATAATCCAATGCTGATATCATGTCCACTATCTGCCTCTCACACATAGACAAACCCTCTGTGATGTCACACATAGGCTTCCAAAGAGCCATTTAGAAGCTCAATCAAGGAACCTCTGCACATCACCATGAAACCAGTGCCTGATAATAGACTTAGAGATGGCGTATGAGTAGATGTAAGGTAGATTGAATGAGATGGTAAAGCCTCTGGTTCTGACACACCTGTCAATCAAGGCACGTACGTGCTTTAATATGCACAAATACTGGGGTCTGCGTCCTTGAGACAAGTGAGCCATTTAAAAATTCACCCCCCGTATTCGGGCTCAGTGATTATATGATTGCGATTAGTGATTGCGAAAAATTTCAGGTCGATTATGGTGATCAGCTGTGAGCATATTTACTTGATCACACATGGCGGAAATGTGTGTTTGAGGTGCCGTCTAAGCAGGCCTGAGAGGGCAAGTCAAAAGAAGGAGATGAGTAAGAAGAAAATGTGTGCGACAACAGCCAATCAGAGTGGACCTTTTCCTGCTCCACTTTCCTTTGTAAGTTGCCGCAGAAGTAAACAGAGTGACCGAACGTGGAGCTAAACGCGGAGTTGAGGGTAACAAAACCCATGCCGGCCATGACTTGGCGTTATCCTGCGAAGAAGAGGCTATTGTTGACAAGAAAAGTTACCCACACCACCGACGTTGAGTATCTCCAAAGTGATGGGGAGAAAATTAAGTTGATGTGCAAGGCTAGAGATAATCGTTGATTATGATTGGCGCAATACAAATAAAATTGAGTTGAATTGGCGGTCGTGCCCTCAACAACCGGCACCACAACACTTGTTTACTCATTTGAAGAAGTACCAACCAAGTGATTATACGGAAAGTATGACAATGTGAGCGGAGTCTGCAGAGCCTGTCACTGCTGCCAGCACAGCATTAGCAGTTCAGCCACCAGACCAACGCAGCAATCAATCGTGATGATGTTTACATTTTAAGGCATCTTCATTATCCCGAGGGGGCAATTTGTTTATTTTGGGTCTTGCATACCTACAAAAACAGCCAGGACTGTAAACTACTTCACTGTGTCATTTTATATCTTTCTACATTTGTTGTACTATAGAATAAAACTTTTTATATTTTTCTGCGTTCATCATGTCTAATTTGTTTTGTTATTCACTAAAACATTAAACTAATTTCTACTTCCTTTAGTATTCCGTACAGATGCTTTAAAACTGGCAGTTTAAAATCAATCTTAAAAAAAATAAATAAATATCGTGATAATAATTGAGATTGGACAATATGAAAAAATATACTGTGATCATTTTTGCCATATTGCCCAGCCCTACTGTGTATAGTTTTCACAGAGGTGGAACCCTTTAAAAACACCCATATTTGGCACCTCATGAATAGTGTTCTACTGTACATGCTCCCACCCGAGTCGACCACTGTTCATAAGAATCACCCCCTGAATAGTCATTTAAACACATTCTTTGCTATCAATGGCTCTCAGTGACCTGATTCTTACGTGCACTGAATATAGCGTTACTGGCAAATTAAAACGATGGAAGGCTCATAATAACAAGGTTGAGGATAATTTTTCACTTTGAGACTGTCAAAAAGAGATTTTTAGCATTAGCTTCAGTTGCCCACCATATCCAAAGAAATGTTTTCTTTTTGCCTTTGCGGCTTACTTTGACTTCTACCCATATACATATCCATCAAACTTAAATCTGGGTACACTGAAAGAGTGAAGAAAGATTTCAAAGAAGGAAGAAAGTAACATAATATTGGCCCAGAACAAATTTTTAAACTTAAAATCTTAAAAGAATACACTTTTCCCCGGTTCTATATAAAATGTAAATCGAGACAAATGCTGAAATGTTTGTACAAACTTCAGACCACTGTGCAAAGTATGGCTAAATAAAATAACTGATACATTTACTCACCAGAATTAAAGCACTTTACATTAAATGTAACCACTTCAGTGCCTTGTCTGCCTTCCATAACAAAATAAAGTAGCCTGGACTGAACATGGAGCAAAAGAACAGTCAGCAACATGTCAGCTGCAGTGCTCAAAAGTCTTAGCATCACTCCGCATCAATTTCACATTTTAGTCCCTTTTTTTTGGACTGTTTTTCAGGGTGTACAAATTCCTAGAGGTTCTGGTTGTTCAAAAGGTTCTTTTATACATACTGAGGGTCAAATATGTAATTAACAATAATAATTACCATTAACGGTTCCAATTCCATTACATGTAATTCCACAGCTTGACACAGAAGCTTGGACGTGTGGATCTTATTTGTTCTCAGAGTACAGGAGAAGAAAAGTGTGTATACTTTATCATTTTGGTCCCGGGACATTTATTCAGTCTGACAGAATTTTCAATGCAGAATGGTATGTAGAGGGCAGCTGTAAGCATCATGTCACTGAGTGTTCAGTTTGTAGAATGGCTGATGGTGTGTCTCTTTTTAAGGTGCCGTTACAGTTAGTATTTATCCACAGCTACCAATGTTTTACCAGCCACTTCTAAACATTAACTCATATTGCTGTCAACAACATGGCTGTCATAGCTAGCTAGCTTTGTTAGAACTTACCAAGTGCATTTCCCGCTTTGCCCAAGTCACAAGCTCTAATATTACATTGGACCGCCTTTGGCTTTGATTACAGCTCCCATTCACCATGGCATCATCTCAGTAAGCTTATGCGATGTCACAACATTTATTTACGTTCGACTTGCATTCATTTCTCGACAAGTTTGTCTTGAGGGACTTCTGTAAAGTCTTCTGCAACACATCCCAAAAATTCTCAATAGGATTAAGGTCTCGACTGTGTGGAGGCCAATCCATTTGTGAAAATGATGCGTCATGCTCCCTGAACCACAGATGGAATATCATCAGGACATCAGGGAAGAAAAATCCAGAGCTAGAAAAAAATAAAATTGAATGGCCCTTACCTATTTTCTTAGTTAAATATTTTTTGTCAGTGTATTTTCCAGTTAATATTACATATACCAAACTGACAGAAAAACAGTTTGTTGCTCCTCTTTCACCAGCAGAGATTACTTTTCACGGTGCAGCCAAACAGCACACCTGTTCAAGGATTAGCTGTTTGTGTCACTTGTACCACACTCCATTATCAAGGGACAGGATCTGTTTATTAGTCAGTTAGGGAGGACACCTGGGAGCTGTTCATGTGACCAAACTGTGCATGCCAGGCACTTCTAGTTATTATTCTGCATTTAAAATAATACTACATGACGCACTGTGTTTGGAGCTGTAAATGGAATAACTGATAATACATGTACAAATTTTTAAAAACTTGTTGAAAATGTACATCTACCTAATGCTTCCTGTCACAATGAAGCAAAGATAGCTCAGATCCCTCTATGTCATGAAATTTGTAGAAAATGCTTCTACCCACAGATGAACGGCCAACTGTCCTTCACTCAGACTGTGGCAATCCTCATCTATTTCCCATCAGTCATGTGACAGATAGATCATTTGGTTTTGGACTGCAGGACACATACTTGGCAAGTGAGTTTGCATCGTAAAACCTTGCCTTGATCAGTTAATTTATTCGGTCCGTTTGAATCTGAATTAACAATTTAAATCACCACAGTAAAATGAGACCTTACCAACTGCATAATTGTCCCTTTTGTCCAGGAACCATAACAGGATTAAGAGGCTTCAGTTTCATTTAACAAAAGGACTATATGGCAACAAAAGCAGCAAAAATATTCTAAATATAGCATACATTTAAACAGATATTGATGTTTTTAACATTTGTTTCAATACATGCCTTTCAAAGATTGCAAAAACAATAGAGAAACTCCAACTAGTCCTGTGAGACCCCAGTATGGATGTCTGCGATTATCCTCTCAATGCCACTGAACCAACACCTGAACATTCAGTCTCAATTCACTCTCCTCTCACTCTCTTTCTGAATTTTCTGAATCAAGCCAAAGGTAGAGTTGAATTCAGGTGTAAAGTTACAAAAGTAATAATACATTAACGTAACACTGTATTACACCACTGCGACAATTTTCTTATTGCTGTTGATAGTTTTTTCCAGCTGCTAGAGGTGAGTCAAATATAATTAATTACCCATAGAGTAGTATAATAAGAATATAAAAATAAAAAACTGAGAAATCATTTCTTGTGCATATAAAAATCACACAAATTATTTTCACTTTCAGATGTTCTTAATCTCCAAGTTACCCGTTACTGATGTTTTTTGTCATCAAACATTTCATGTGTGTGACTTCTGCTTTGTCACGGTGGTCTAATAATTACAGTACATCCCGAGCTGTACTGAGGTCTGCCACAAACTGCACGTATTATAATTAGCAATTATTTTGTCTCTGCCTCCTTCAGGTCTCAAAATGTCAGATGTCAAAGATGGAAAGTTTGAATACTTATCATTCCCACTATAAAAACAACAGCATAAATAATAGCAGTACAACTAAATGTAAAAAAACACTGTTTGGTTCGAAGGATGTCTAACAGGCTTTAATGGTGCGTCCATTTACCTCGGAACTCAGAGGTTGGAACTGTGAGATGTAAACTTTGAGCTGATCGCGTTCCAGGTGCGAAGTTGGAAAAACATGGCTGGAGTCAGACTATAGACAACTTCCAAACAAATGTGCGCTTGTTGTATTTTGCACATACAAACACCATAGAAATATGCATTAGATGAAAAGTACCGTGCAGTTCAGTATTTTGTATATAACTGACATAATGTGAAAAAATACAACAGAAATTAGTGGCATGTGTGAGTGGTAGCCATATTGAATTGTACAGTCAGGGTTGGTGGGGTTACTTCCCTACTTCAGAGTTGGAATTACGAGGTCAGGGGCATTCCAGTTGAATTTTCTTCCAAGTACAGCTGGAACACAGCATACATCTAGGAGCTGCAATAACCTCCTCAGACGAAGCCCGTTGCAATTCATAAATGGCCCAGGAGTGATTCAAATGCCATGTTAAGAGTTATATGCGCATCTGTTCAATTAAATTAAATACATGGCATCAGCACAGAATTTGCACATTATTTACTTAACTCAATCTATGGACAACAATCTGGGAGAACACTTCAGCCATGTGCTTCTCATCACAGCTGTAGCTGACCATGACAACCATTGGAAATCCTAATTAGCCAAATCCACTGTGGGGGAGTGAAGAGTGGGCTGCTATCCCCTAATGCCTTGCCTGTTCAGCAAACACACTATCAGCGGGCTCTTCACACATCAGTGAACATGAATATCACAGTCAGCCAGTAAGCATCAACACAGGGTTGGATGTTGACACAGACAGGGAGAGGCTTATTTGTATGGCTCTGGTTCATGCCCCTTTTTCAATCAAGGACCTTTGCAGATGGGCAAATGGCCTATGTGGCTAAGCTCCGCTTTAGGTAGATGCTCCACTTTATCTGTTACCTGTTGCTCGTGCCTCAAGCATCATTTAACACATTGGTTTTGTTAGGTATAGGTTTAGTTTCAGTGTTGGATGGAAGAATATGATAAGAATGAAGCCAAAGGATGAGCTGACTGCAACAAGGTAGTGTTTAGTGAAATTTACACAAGTTACTGACACTGTAAATAATCCAGCAGAAGGCATTGTGTTTGTTATACTAGAACAAAATGTCATGAAAACAGGTAGGCTTTGTAAGACACACAAAAGTCCTGCCTCCTCATTTGCAATGAGAAACACTGATCATACTGATCTTATAAAAAATAATCTGCTCATTCCAAAAGGTGTGATATTTTTGTTCGTAAATCACGTTCTTTGTGATACAATATGGTTGAGACCTAACAAAAATGTATGCTTTTTAAGAGTGCAGGCCTTGATATAAACATCTGCTACTTTTGCTGCTGGTCATGTGTCACTTGTGGGCTAGGGAGCGTTCTGGATGCTGCTAAGTTACTAGCCAACTGAGGTCCAGGAACCGCCTCAAGCCTGTTACAGCCAGCTAATGCATTCTCCCAACCTCCCCCTCTGCTTCTCTTCTCTCGCTCTCTCTCATGCTCTTCCTCTCTCGTCTCCTTCTCTCCTTTTTTCTAAGCTGTCCTTTTTCCATGAGCTACTGCTTTCTCCATCTCCTCAACCCCCCCTCCCCCTCCTTCAAGTGCTAACCACTCTCCGTCACCATGCTCTTTTCTCGCGCCCTCCCTCCCTCTCACATGTGCACACATACAGACACACACAAACTGTGGCAGCTACCACAACAGCATGCAACCTCCCCCACACTCCAGCAAGGCAGTGAGCAAGTGCCTCTGGCTTGCCCTGACCCACATCTTGATATAGCCCTAAGTATGCTTACAGCTAAGTCCTGAAGACACTCCTGCCACTCTAAGCCTAATCAGGCCTGACCTGCTGTCGGACCACTGGGCAGTTAAGACAGGCCACACTGGACAGGTCATTAAGAAAGCTCAGACAGCCCTAGGTAAGGCCTCTGCACCTTTCTTGAATTCACCAGTGTTTACAGGTATACTGCTACAAACACACATGTTCTACCTTGGAGAGATGGTAAACATTATACGAGTGGATGAATTCATCCACGTCAAGATATATGTGAAGAGAATAAAGTCCCCTTAAAGTCTGAAAAAAGCTCTCACTTAAGTTTTAAGAGACCTGCTTCAGTTGTAATGCTTATTCCTTCAACTGCTTTGAACCTATTACACTTGATTCCCCTACACTTGGAAATTTACAATATTTACAGAGGATAAATGGGGAAGGCATACTTTGACTTACAGCATCTTGCATGTACCCTTTAATGCCCTAAATACCCGAAAATAAGTGGATTTCACTGAGAGTTAAATGAATGCTTTGGTTTTTAGCAAAATAAGACAAATGCAGATAAAAAAATTGCATTACCTTGTCTTCCTTGTACTCAACAGGTGGTAGTTTTTTCTCATGTCCCCTCTCATGTATGGAATCAGCCCAGGAACAGTTGGATTCTTCCTCTTGCTTGAGAGCAGCTTCCAGCTGGGGCAAGAGGTCAGGCAGGAGGTCAGGAGGCTCGAGACCTTCCAAATCTCTGTCCTGAGGCTCTGAATGTAGGAGACTGTCTCCCAAAGCTCGGTATCCATTTGTGTTGGCAGCCCTGCAGCGTTGGTGCTGCTGCGCAAATGGAGGTTGGTTGCCCATAGTTGGGTAGCAGCTCATAGATTCTCCAAACATCTCAGACGACTTGCAGCTTCCCTGTGTTTCTCCAGGACATCGCATGGCCCGGAAAGAGCATTCCTCTGCCTGAGTTTCTGGTGTCCTCACATTTTGCTGACTCATAGCAGTTGTGGATGGGAACTGACATGCTGTTCCTGAGAGATCTGGCATGGTTGAAGTGAGGGGTGCAGTAGTAGTGGTGGGCCTAGACACTGGAGCTGAGGACAAAGACTGCTGACTGAGATTGGGAATTTCTGGCTCTCCAGGGTACGCAGGGTACGGAGATGGTTGGTAAGAGGTGGCAGAACTGACTGGGCATGTGGGCAGGGCGTGAACCATAGATGATGAATGCATGGGGAAGGACAAGTTATTTTCTCCTGTTTGACCTGTCATCAGCTGGTAGCTACCCTGCTGATGCTGCTGTTGCAAGCATGTCGCACTCAGAGAAGTTTTACTATCCAAATAGGGCTTACTTGGTGGAGCCCTTGAATGGAGCATGGGGCCTGGAACAGCCACGTGGTGCTGACCCTGCTGTTGGCTATGGTGAACTTGCTGCTGATTCTGAGACTGACATTCCTGGTGGAATGAGAAGCTATGATGTTGGAGTTGTTGCATGGACATAGTTTGTTGGTGTTGACCATGGTTCAGGAGTTGTTGGTGATGACTTTGTTGTTGCTGCAGGTGTTGCTGTTGCAATCTGTGCTGTTGCAAATGATGAGATGGCTGGTGGTGGTGCTGATGGGCTTGCTGTCGGACTTGAAGTTGCTGATTGTGCAGTGGCTGCTGTTGATGACAAATTTGTTGCCGTTGTTGAGATAAGGGGTGATACATATTTGTATTCTGGTCTTGGTTGCCCCACATTGGACTGCTACCGTTACAGTACAGGCCATTGGATTGAGGTATTTGGCTCATTGTGGCACCCTGGTACTGCCCATGCTGCTCGGTGGTCATGGCAGCATCTCCACCCCCTGTGTTGACAGAGCCAGGGAAAGCATGGCCTACATGATTCTGCGGCTTGACACCAATATAATGATCTATCTGTTGACCGTAAACAGGCATAGCTTGATGGGTAGATGTTACAGAAAGTGGTGGCATGAGGTCTTGGTGTTTTCCTCGGCCTAAAGGCTCCACTTGAATGGGCTCAAATTCAGCAGTGAGGTTTAGCTCATCCACAAGTGATGGCCCAGAGGGGAAGCCATCCTCATCCAGCCCCTCCAAAGTTCCAACAAAGAGGTTGGGATCATCAAAAAAGTCCATGGCAAAGTCTGGAAGGCACCTGGACCCTTTGAAACTGCACTGGATCAAACCTGGTCCCAATGAGCCACACAATCCACAGTGTTACAGTATGTCCATTATGTTGAAGTACTGAAAACAGATAAAAAAAATACAGTACAATATTACTATCAGAATCTTTAAGCAATATATATATATATTTCTATTTATATTATGTCAGGTTTCAAGGAAGCTACATTACAGTTCATATTAGCACATACAAAAACACAAAAGAAAAACTGTCATGAATCAACTGAATATACATTTCATCAAGGATTTCCACATTAACCGTATAAACTTGTAGACTATTTATGCTGCTTAAATGGCCCTTAACAAAAATGCTCTTACTGCAGAGTCAAGTAATGGCTGGTGTTTGTGAGATAGTTGGCACAGTCAATTATCTATCAGCAATACCTTTCATGTATATAGCATAACAGCTGGTGCAAATCAACCACAAGCCACCAGCAGGTGCCTCTTCCTGTACCCCCCCCCCCCCCACACCCACACACACACACACACACACACACACACACACCTCAATTGCTCACCCTCCACCCCCACAACCAATGAAAAAGGCTTGCCCTGCTACTGCAGAACGTGTGGGAGGTGCAGACAGCTGATAGAATTTCAACAGCCAGGGACACAGGCAGATGAGGTCTATTGTATGCTTGCTGTGCTCTGCAACCACAGACCAGCGGAAGATGACAGACGCTTACTTAGGTCAATCATTATATGCTGACTCGCAATGTGCTCACATAAACGCACAAATGAGCAGTCATTTTTTTCAGTGATTGGTCCAACTTGTAGAGTTAAATGTGTTTGCCCCCTTCCTGAGGTCTTATGTTACTATGAGAACCCCTATAAGCACATGGAGAAAACTTGGATCAGTGTTGAAGCAACCCTGGAGTGGTCAGCCTACCAAAATGTCTAACTGGACAGGTCACAAAAAAAAGACATTTAAAGCACTGCAGACCTCGCCTGCCTCAGTTAAGGTCAATGTTCATAATTCAACAATAGGAAAAAAAAGTGGGCAAAAATGGCCTCCAAGATGGAAAACACTGCTGACCAATAAGAAGACAAAGGCTCAGGTCACATTTGCCAGAAAACATCTTGATGATCCACAAGACTTTTGGAAAAATGTTCTGTGGACTGACGAGACAAAAGTTCGAACTTAATGGAAGGTGAGTATCCTATTGCACCTGCTGTAAAACTAACAGTATTTCAGAAAAAGAACATCATACCAGTCAAACATGCTAGTGGCATATGATGGTCTGGGGTTGGTAATATATTTTTTACATAAGGCAGGTCTGGATAGCTTCTTTTCCTTTAATAAATGAAACCAGAATTTATTTGTATTACATGAATTATCTTTGCCTGATATTAAAATATGTTTGATGCTCTGAAACACTAAGGTGTGACAAAAATACGAACAAGAATAAGGAAGGGGCAAATACATTTTCATGGCACTGTAGATTATCTTCTAGCATGCTTCAAGTAGACAAGTAGATAAATGCATGGGAAACATTATTTTCTGTATCTAACTCCAAAAGACAGTGCAGAGTCATAATTGGCTCTTCAGACAAAATCCCAATACACACCCACTAAACTACAGCATACAAAGTGGAGTCTGCAGAGCAATATGAGAAACCGAACACTGCTGGATTCAAACGTGTTGTTCACATGAAGCAGTGCATCTGTAATCATATTAAAAGCAATATAAACAACAAGGGGGTCCACAATGATGAACAACATAGATCTCTGAACAGCTGCTCCAGCTGTGTCTGAGTCACAAAATGAAAACTGATCACCTGTTGTATGGTAGAAATTGGGTGCAGGGGCAAATGTGTTTCTTAAATTTAATTCACAAAGCTGACACCTCACAGAAGGCAAAAAGGGGTTCATAAATCCACTTCAATGACCAATAATTGTAAAATCAGCATGTTGAGCGCAATATTTCAAAGTGTTGATAGGTACCATAAAAGATACAAAAATGGTGATCGTGACAGTGTTTCTATCAGTCATAAAATCACTATAAGTGATCAGAATTATCAGAATGTTCTCTTCTGTCACTTTTGTTGTGTGGAAACCTTATGCAGACAGTTCGAGTTGTCATTATAGTTGTATTCAGTATATACTTCACAACATTCCACATATATTTCACTGAAGTGCAGTTCCAAATGCCAGCTCTCTGCATTTATACTACATTGTTAAATATTGTATTTTGCCAGAATTTTCATGAGTCATATTCTATATACTAGGGCTATACAACTAATTACAGTGCAGTTGAAAATAAAATACCAGCCTGTTAGAATCACAAGGAATAAATAATGTCAATTCACAGGTCCAGATGTAGAAAAGAACTGATAATTTGAATAAACCTCTGTAGCAGAGGTACACCCATGGTCTCCATTTCCTCATGAAAGACAGTTTCATCATAGTGTTTGATGTGCAACTGCACTTGGTGAAACATTCAAAGCTCTTCCAACATTTTTTTGGATGGACTAACCTTCATTTCTTAAAGATGCTGTCTAACAAGCTGACACACTGGCTACTAACCAATTGTTTGTGATGGACAGATATAAATGATTAAACATGCAACCTGCCGGTCAACACGGTTTACAACCTCACAGCTGTCAGGCTAGTATGTCTGTTCTTTTCTTACCTGTACCAGATGTTGAAGGAATTTGAAATGCAGGCTGCCTCTCCTCAGTCATCCTGTGGTTAGATAACTACAGGTGCCATCTCTACTGCTGTAGGAGTTACTATTTTCACTCCGAGTGAGTTCATGAGCTCGTGCACCTATGAAGTTGTAAGCTGTGCTGACCAGCAGGTCACCTGTCCAAACATATACAGTACAGTGGACCACTACAAAGATCAGTTACTAGATAGTTTGCAAACATTGTAGACAGCACCTTTAAAGTAATGATGCACTGTCTTTAGTCTTTACTTAATTGAGTGTTTCTTGCCATAATATGGATTTGTACAGTAGTTGTAGTAGCACTAATATGACTCTGTACCCAACTTTCCTCTGCACAAGACAACTGATGGTATAAAGCCCATTATACAGTGGGGCCAATAAGTATTGGGCAACGTAAAAATGTGCAAGTTCACCCATTTAAAAAGATGAGAGGTTTGTAAT